>JAPYYV010003854.1:25631-38160 GCA_030522625.1 Copidosoma aretas
TTGTGTTGTCCCCCCCCCCCCCCCCCCCCCGTTCTTTTCTCTTTTCCGACGCACACGCGCGTTTCCGGCCCAACGATTTCGCGACGCCGCACGTGCGCGCCGATAACGGAGCGCCGATGGTATTTACATTTTTGCTCGCCTCGACTCGTCATTCGGCAAACAGGTAATACTGTTTTCTCCGTCCAGAGGGGCGAGCTTTTTTCTTTTTCGGCGCGACGATAGGATCGAGATCGGGCTGCTGATGGGATAGCGCGTGCCGAGCGTCCTTTCCGATCGAAAACGCGGGAGCTCGAGGACACGGAGGATGCGCCCGACGGCCGGCAGTCATGGTTTAAAGATAGACGCTTTTTTGAGAGAGAGAGAGAGAGAGAGAGAGAGCCTTGTTTCCATACGCGCTGCACCGAGGGGGGAATTCCCGGCCGGCCGTTGTTAATCTGTCGTTTTTAAAAAGCTCGCGCGTTACCGTACCGCCGGCGCGGACGCACGAATGGGGGAGCCGCTGCTGCCGGTATACATACAGCGTGACGGGCTCGGCTTTTTTCGGCGCGCCTAATTGCTCTTTTGATCTTCGAGCCTCGAAGTTGGACCCGGTGACATTTCGTTTTTTCACTTCTGTGCTGTATTATTATCATCATCGTCATCATTACGCAACGACTGTCATCGGCTTTCGTCCGCACGCGGAAGGAGGAAAGACTCGGGCGGACGTCGTCGCGCGGAAGGATTCGGATGGTCGTAAATCTCATTACACTCGCCGAACAATGCGCAGAGATGTAACAAATTGCCGCTGTCGCTCCGCATGGTGTATATATATATATATATATGTACGGTAAAAGATAATGTAGCGCCCCATCGACCGATTGATCCACCTTTACGGTACACCAGCGTATATATGCATATAGTACAACACGAGCGCACGTCAAACAACCACTCGGGAGTCGTTAACGCGGCGCGTCTGGGAAAACCTGTGCTCGTCGCCCATCGGTTTTTCCTCCGCCATCGCTCTTGTCTGCAGTTAGCAGCTACAGCATATAGTACCCACTTACTTGTATACACACACGATTGAACTACAAATACAATACCCTCCGATGGATACACGCCGTATACATTATTCTTCATCGTCTCACGATGTATACTTTTATTACCACTTCCCTCCGGTCGCATATAAGTATACTTCGCGACGCGTCCACCGCGAGGACGACGGCTACTCATGCACGTCAGCCGAAAATCGGAAACAGCCGCTCACCGTTGTAGTTCCTCAGCTCCAGCAGCTCCCCGCGAGCACCGGACGCTCGGCCCTCCTCCGCCGGCTGCGGGTCGGTCAGGGCCCTGGCGCAGCGAAGATCGCCCCGACGGCAGGCCAGGTGCAGGGCCGTGTCGCCGGCAGCGGTGCGCAGCTCGAGATCGGCGCCGGCGAGGACGAGGCGCCTCGCGATCTCGGGCTGATTCGTTATCACCGACAGGTGCAGGGCCGCTTGGCAGTCGTCGTTGCGCATGTCCAGGAGGCAGGGGTGCGGGGCCAGGTGGACGAGCCAGCAGGCAGCGTCGGACAGACCGAGCGTTATCGCCGCGTGCAGCCGGCTGTGGGATGTGTATGTGTATGTATAGGGGTGGGTCGAGCGGTCGGGGCTTTCGGGTCGTTTGGTTTTTTTTCCGTCCCTCGGTTCGGAGCGAGGGTGTATTCTGTTGATGGACGGGACGAGTCGAGGGAGCACGGAAAACGAGCGCTCGATTGCGAGCGAGCTTTTTGAAAACGCCGTTCGGTAGAATGAGTTTGACGATTGCGTTGATTCTATCGGGGACGCGAGTTAATAACAAACCAACACATGGATGGATACTCTGTTGTTTCACTATTTTTCTCTGTACGCATGCAGAATGTATCCCCCCGCGCTTGGCCACGAGAAATCATTTGAATAGTCAAAAAGTTGTCGCAAAGATTGTAGCGGTAGAAAAACAAGTCAAAAGTGACGATGATTAAACTCGTCGTGAATAGTTATAGCGTAACTGATTGCTTCCTAGGGAGGGGCTCTTTGGAAAAACAAAAAAAAAGTACGTAATAGCTGGAGAATTTGTCTCGCATGTGCGTATGATTCTAATTTGAGCCAAACGTGCGATTGGACGTCAATTTAAGACAAATAGAAATTACTTCAGCTCTGACAAATCTTCCAGTTAATAATCGTAAAATATGTATCGGGGCCGAACAAAAAATACCGTTTGTGTAAAACTTCAATCTTCACTTTGGGTGTCAACGTTGGGTCACCTTTCGAAACTATACGTCACACCGAAAGGTTGAAAGTACATTGCAAAGTATAGTATGATCTTCATTAAATCAACAGTATATTACGAATCACACAAATGTAGTTACAGGAACATTGAATTATCTCTACTTTGTCACTATTTCTCACTTCTTTTACGTACTTTATTGTGTAAGGCTTTTCATAAGCCCCTTTTCATTTGATTAACAAAAATAGGGGCATCAAAAATTAACTGTAAGAATTTTGTTAAAAATGGTGAAATACGACAGTAGCATAAACTAAATCGTTTTATTGTACAAAGAAAAAAACACTAGTTGTCACAATTAATTTTTAGTTAGTTAGTCCTACAAGTGGTATCCAATTTCGCAACTATTTATTTAATTTTTCCGAATACTTGATCGACCAATTCAAAAAATCACTCTAATTATATATATACATAATTTTTTTCATCACGCACGAGTGCATGCATCGCGACAAGTATAGTGAAAGATAAAGAGTCCTTGAAACAATTAACGAGCGATTTATCGATTTATGCCAACTGCTATTCGCACATGGTGGACAGCTTTTTTCCACCAAAAGTTCAGAGCAAAAACGACAAATACTCACAGGTACTGAATCCACCAAATCTATTATATTCGGCATACACGTAAATTGTTCTTAGCTCCCTTTAAGGCAAGAGTAAGAATGACGGTTAACCTCCTATTTTGTAATCAAAAGACAAAATTAAAAGCAATTCGCGTGCGACAAAAACAAACCTCTAGTTGGAACAAGCAAAAGAAAAATAGTTGAAAATAGTTCGACAATCAAACCGTTACACACCATCATTCATTTGGGTAACTACAATAACCAAATTTGTGTTCAAAAACTAATTACGGTGGTTTTTGTTTACTTAGGCTAATCGGTAAATTTAACCGCAAATGTTGCCACTATATTTCGACCGGACGAACCAAGTTCCCCGTTTCGACGACCGCTCCCCGTAAAAGACGCAAAAAAACCAAACGCCAAAACCCCCGGTTACTCCTGAAAATGGGGGGAGGGGGGGGGGGGGTCAATCAACTCACGTGTCACCCTCGTTGTCCTGCCGATAAAAGTATCCGTAGGTCAGCCCCGGAGCATCCTCAAAATCCCGGCAGCAGCAGCAGCATCCCCCGTCCTCCGCGTTGTCGGAGCCCCTCGCCGAGTTCTCCCCGCTGTTGGCCGCCGAGGAGAACCCCGAGTCGGCCGCGATCGGTTCTAGCGCGTTCCTCGTCAGCATGGCGCGAGCTTGCGGGCAGCGCGGCTATCGGGATCGGCCGGGACCGCGCCAGGAGCATTTCTCGGAAAAGCTCGCAGGAGCCGATCGCGAGGATAGGACGAGCGCGGGCGCGGGGAAAATCGTAGACGACGCAGCGGTGGCTCTACTTCCTCGCGCGGGGCAGCGGGCGGCACTCGATGTCTCGACAGCGCCGAGCCGACTGAGCGTTTTTTGAGCGGACTCGGGGCGCGCGCCTGGGCTTCTCCCCCCCCCCCCCCCCTCTCTCTGGTACAACACACGGCAGTTGCGGCGATGATGATGATGATGCCGTTCTGCTGCTGCCGAGTATGTAGGCGGGCGAGAGAGTGCGTCGATCCCCTTCTTCCTTCCTCCCTTGGGAGATTGTCCCGATTGCAAGCTTCGATCGGAGACGGGTGTACAACTAATACGGGGGATAGCAAGGGGCCGCCCGAGCTTTTTTTCATATGGGTTCCACGGGCCGTGAAATTTAGAAGCTCCGGGATTCCCAAAGCTTTCCTGGGGGGGGGGGGGGGGGGGCCTTCGGTTTGGGGGATGCGACCTTCGAGCCCGGGCTTTTTTGTTACTTGGTTTTTTACGCTGTTTTACCGGGTCAATTTTTGACAGCTGAGCCCTGGAATATTGGTATCACAGTTGAAAATTTTGAGTAGTTTGTTATTTTACACTCATTATTTGCAAAAACTACGCAAAATTTGTGTACTTTCGTGCACAAAATAGTTGTACTTCGTACACAAAGATTGTGTATAAGATATGAGTACAATGGACAAATAACGCACGAATTGTGTATACTATTAACACGAAATTCGTGTAAAATATGATTTACACAAAACGCGTGGAGTCTGTTCAATTTCAAACAGAATTTTCTGTTTAGTGTTTACAATTGAACAAATTTTGAACACTGAGATCAATCGGAATGAAGATTTTGAGGTGTGAGGATTTTGTGCTGCGAGTGCGTTATTTCTGGGTAATTGTCCGGTCGTATAGTGACTACACCATGAGAAAGAATCTTTATTGTGAAAATCTCATTCTTATTTGGATTATTTGGACTTTGCTTATTCTATTCTGACTAACAATAGATTTATCGAGTGTTAAATATGTTTTTCTCATAACTTTATGTTTATACTTCCCCGTACCTAATGTTCCCCTAGTATATTACTTATGACTTCTATTTTAAGAATGCGACTAGCATCCATATGATTTAATGACGACTAGATGAGTCATTTAAACGACTTCCGATCGATTAACTAATTCGTTTTAGATATGTTTACAGAACCTCCATAGTTCTGGTTTTTCTTACTGCAGACGAGGGGAGCACGAGAAAAAAAGGAAAAACCGAAAATTCCAAGCATATAGAGTCATTTATTTATCCATATAATACAGCCAATGCATTGTGTTGATGGAAAAATGGTAATTTTATTTGTTTGTACCATCATTCGAACGGTTTTAACCAGCTTTGTCTTCGATAGCACAGTACTCGATGAATGCATTGGCTCAATCTAAACTTTATGTCAACTTCGATTGAGAAAATATTCATCGTTTTGTGTATTCCCCAATCATAATATTTAAGAGCTATTAGTTTTATTGAATCGATTAAAGAGACTGAAAAGGTATATTTTACGTGAGACTTATCCATACTAATCGTTCGCATGTAAATAATTGTAGACCTATGAAAAAATGCGTTGTTTAATACATTATTTAGTTTTTAATAAGTAATTAAAAAAAAAAAAAAATTACTTCTTGTTATTTATTATTTATTAATTGTTCAAAAAAGCAAAACCTGTTAAAATCTTCGTTCATGCTTTATAAGGAATGAATGAAACTAAAATTAATCCATCAAGTTTATTTAAAATGACAGCACACTGTTAGACCGCAATCTTATGATAAAGAAACATCGTTAGATGTATTTCCAATGAATTTTAAGCTAAACTTTTTTTTTCGTTGTTTATTTTTAAACTACATAAAACTTACTCTTGCTAGTAAGCAAAATACACCGATTTTAGTTCCATAGTTCGACAATTGTTTACACCTCTGTAAAATTTATGGCCTATTTTGTTTGATTTCAATCAGATAAAAATCTCAAAAAAAGATGAGAAATCGTCAAGATTCGAGAAAATACATTTCAATGACTCTAATGGCTTTTTCCTATCAAATTTTTTTTTTTTTTTTTTTTTTTTTTTTTTTTTTTTTTTTTTCTTTTTTTTTTTTTTTTTTTATGTGTTTTTTTTTTGCGTTTTTTTTTTTTTTTTTTTTTTATCTTTTTTTTGATAGGAAAAAGCCATTAGAGTCATTGAAATGTATGATTACATATCTGCCTATCTTAGAATCAAGTTATATGTATTCGAGAAAAGAATTTTAACACATGTAATAAACCAATATATTTTATATTAAGCCATGAGTATTAGATCCAAGCAATACTTTGAATGTTCTTTGGTTGAACGAAATACTAACAGTTTATAAATTGACTTCATGGTAATCTTGTATCTTAATTTGGTAAAAAAAATTTTGTATAACCTCTTATGCGTAAAAAAACAATTTTCCGTTTTTTTTCCCGTCATAGAAGGAACGTTATCTATCGTTATCCAATAGTTAATCTGTGGCTTATCTTGTCGTAACGGATTGTCAAAACGCCATGTGACGATATATCATAAATAAACTATTTGATCATGCTGAGCCGTTTTATCTTTTAATATAAATAATGAACTTGAACGGTGTACCTGACGAAAATCAGGGAAGTCCGTCGATATCGATCCTTTACCGATCATTCGAGTTGAGTCTATATACATTTTCAACCCAACGTAATGTATTTAAATATTTTTAAATTATATTATTGTTCTAAAAGTATGTTTGCTAAGACCAGCATAATTAAAAATGTTTATAAGATGATGTAAATGAGAATTAAAATTTTTCACAAGGCAATAAATAATACATTACATATCCTGCGTACCCAATAAATCATACTTTAAAATTCCTCACGCATAACCGTCGAATATTTGCCTGGATTGCCGAACATATTTCTGCACGTGATTGAGACATCGCGAATTGTTGTTCGTAATTTCAACTATATCCTTGTCCTTCTCTGAAGTCTTGCATGCATAAACAATGTCACCAAAATCTTGTGGCCCAAGCCTCTACTGTGCATTGTCGTATGACCTCATGGGTATTTTGTGAGGTCAAGATTATGGTGACGAGTTTAAGCGAATAAACGTTGCTTATTGAAAAATATTGAGCTCAAGGATTCGCTGGAATGAAGATGTGAACGCGCCATACAATATGGAGTACACAGGCTTTTTGAGCCGCACGACAGCTCGCATTGTTCGCGCGATTCTTTTTGCGTTTGCATATTACTCGTATGTATGTCAAAATACAAAATACGTTCGATTACGTACGACATTAAGTTTTTTTGCAAATTTCTTTTAACGTTTTTACGCGGTACAAGTCTGCGTGATTTATCGTCGAGATTATCATCATGCACATGGTTTTTCCCAAACGAATCTGCGATAATGAGCTATTGCTAATCGAAATGACGACGACGACGAGAACTTTTTCAAGTCACTCATGCGTAGTTTTAGATAAGATATTTCATTATGAACACAATAGTAGCCCCAACAAGGTGACAGATGCGTCAATCGACTATTTCGTTTGGGTTATACATTCACTACATGCGTGTCCGTTTAAAATTAGCCTGATAACAACGCGTTAGCAGGAAACTCTCGACGACAACGGATCAACCAATGTTTTTTGCGCCTCGGAATCAGTTAATTGGGGAATTAGGTCACAGCGTAATTTTTTTATCATCGCAAAATTTACGTACGCAGAGATAAACCTACTTTCCTCGCGAAAATAATCGGTGTTTTACTCCGAGCGTTATTCGATTTAAAAATAAGAAAAATAGTCGTCAATGCGAGCTATATTCTAATTCAACTCGTCGGATTCCATCTGAATCGGGTAAACAAGTCGTCAATCATTTTTTTGTTGTAGAAATGACTAACTTTTACTCGAATCGTTTTTGTGATATCTCGTTGTGTTTTGAAATGTTGTTGATATCTATAGGACGCTGTTTGTCAAAATGTTCATCATCGTCTTAATTTGGTTCTAATACCTGCCAAACGTATGAACGAAACTGTAACCTGTTCTGTATTAAGGAAAGTCAATTTTTCTCGAACACAAACAATATATTTTGTTTGTTTGCTGTGTTAACTGATTAGAAAGGGAAAATACGCTTTTGACCCCAAAAGTAATAAAAAATTGGTGCTTTTTTTTTATGTTGCAAAACATTTTACGCAATGATTATTTCTTTATCCCAGTGCGCACATGTTTTCCGTCAGCAACTGCACGGATCTAATGCGCCATCGATAAATACAAGTTACATACTTAATTATCCCAAGCGGAATGGTATGTTTGAACTATTCATTCCAGTTACGAAAATACAGTTGCAAGCTTCGTCGGATGTTGGATGTTTTAGAACAGCTGCCTGGCGTAAGTACAAGCTCTAATTCGGCTTTTTGTTTATACCCAGCGCTAATGCGACGAGATCGGTATGCGCGCGGGCGTATATATATTCGGCACGCATCGGTTATTCCAAAAATTACGCGCTGATTTTTGTTTTCAAACAGTAGGCGCGATAAGTATAACATATATCTTAATCGCAGCTCTCTGTTTTATACTGGGAAAAAAGTAATAATCTCAATCAGTAGTATTTTTAATGTAATTTATTCAAAACAACTGGTATGTAAACAATCAGATATAATTTTGTGAATGCGGCTTGGACCAATCGGAATAATTCAATGTATTCCAATTTTGTTTGTTTATATGCTTATTGCCACTGATTTGGCTGACCAGAGCCAAGACAATATTTGAATTTGATCAAATGACTGAAAAAACACGAAGAATTAAATAACAAAAAATTTTATTGAAAATGATTCTCAAGTAAAAATTATATACCTATACATTTTGTTCTAAAAGTAATATGTTTTATACATTTCATCACGTAGAAAAACAGTTTTAAATATTTATTTATTGTACTTAATTATATTTAATTATTGTACTTACAATTAAGCTTAATTGTACTTTATAATCGAGTTATGATAATTGAGAAGTAGATATAGTAGTAATATTCGAATATTTTAAAGCGGTGAGAAGAAATAAGTCATTGTAATTTCCTATTGCCATAATGTCATCAGCACATAAGAGTTACAAGACATTTATAAAATTCATATTGTTTAAAACTGTTACTGCGGCATTGATTTGCCAATCACTATATTAACATCACCAGACTACAAATAATGTTGACATGAAATACTATACTACAGTGAAATTAGAATATTCCACCAAAAAGGTACATCCAAAGCAACGAATCGACCAAATTCACCACAAAGTTAGAGATTCCATACATATTATAATAATTGTACTCCACGCAATCATACTTCAGCCATAAAATACGATGTCACTTGGTTTATGTGCCCGCATAGTCATTAAAATCCTCGACAATCCTTGGTGTGATTCGCTAACTCTGGATCTTCACGCACAGACACATACACACCAGCAAACTATTCATTGGTGCACATCGTCTATTTCCAGTACATAGTACGCCGGAGACAGTTTGCATCCGGCGGTTCTTTGATTTTTTTTTTTTTTTTTCGTCCCTTGCTATGGAGTCTAGGCCAACATCGCGAAATAGGAGAGTTAAAGTACTTATATAAGACAAGAGATAATTTTCGTACGGTTGCTTGGAAGCGACGCGTCACGTCGGGACGACTCGACGACTGCGCCGTTTGGTTCCTCCAAGTACCGAAATAACACAGCAGCGAGGTCCTTCCTATATACATAATCCACCGAGACGATCTCGGGGCTCTCGAGGCTATACATCGTATTTATTGAGGAGAGATTTTTTTTATACATGAACTGTATGGTGTACGTCTGATTGACGTTTGACATTTTGCAACGTTACTTTTTCTTACAAACGTTTGGTCAAAATTTTCCGGAATTTGTGGATCAAATCTCTGTACACATTAATTTAGCACTATAGTTGCTTATACAATTTATGCTTTTAGATTTGACGTATGTATATACATTGAGCAGATATATAATATTATACGATTTGATTCGAGATCTGATTACATTCACACATTGCCATAGGATATGTAACAAAATAAAATCTGCCTTGTTTCCTTATTTTTTTTTTTTTTTCTTGTAAATGGTCCACATATTTTCACTTATACATACATCTAGTATCATATTTTTATTATTTTAATAAAATTATAAAACTACTTTTTCTTGGTTTAAACAGTTTAACTTATGATTTTTTGTTATTTAAATCATTTAGTCAGCGTCTTACAGATTCAATATAGTTCATTATTGCTAAGCATTTAAAATTTTTTTGCTAAAAGTGTTTTAAAGTTATTGCACAGTTCATTCTGTTGTCCGTGGTTGACACCATCAACAAGGTAAGTGTGGTACATATCGCATGTTTGATAACACACATGAAATCAGAGACATGCTTTACTTTAACGTCATCAGTACGTAATATACTGTTAAATATGTATTAAACTCTGTTTATAGTTTCTTGAAGATGAATACAGGGCGTTGACAGCTCAGCTAAGCGGAAATCCAGTACTCGGACGCTTTTTTTCAAATATTTTTTTGGGTCCATATAATTTCAAGACAGTAATAAAGTGATTGCTCAAGATTTCTGATAGTGATCCGAAAAAGATAGAAATCTTAAGTATCATACGAAAATGCAATTCACAAAACATTCAAAGGAAACAGATCTAGATTTTATAGGTTTCTATAGTCTACCAACAACCATAACTTAATAAAGCATTGCAGCACAGGAAATCAAGTGAATCATGATACATGTTGATGTAAATGGCTTTGACTGTAGCTGATGAAGAGCTTAAAATTATCTTGGATAGAGCAGACTCACGACTTTATTGAGCCACAGATGTCAATTAGGATCAGGGCGGCCAGAAATTTGTCAGAAGTTTATAGCTTTGAATATCACTCAAACACGCTTTCTGGAGTCTTCACATTGAACCAATTTTTCTTTACAGAATACATGAATAAACTATCGGACATTAACGGAAAAATCTAAGTAGAAAAGATGAGCTAATCTTATATCGCATTAAATCCAACCACTAATATCTGACAGCGTCTTTACATAGTATCAATCTAGTTAATGATCCCAAGTGCTAGTGTGGAAATAAAAAAGAAGATATTAAAATTATATCGTCTGGTATAATGTAATTGATGTCTAATGCATGATGTAATTAAATTTAATGTGGCTTGTTTGACTCTCAGCAACTTGCTCTCTTTAATAAGCCGTAGCATCTGAAACTTTTGCCTTCTCAAAAAGTAGAAACAAATGTATTGTAGTCGAGTTTAACATTCATACGTTCCTTCTACATTGATGCGTTTATAAAATAAAACGAATGTCTATTATAAATTTTTGTCATTTTATACGTGAACAGCTTTCTGTCGTTTTCAATTATATTTTATTATATGTATAAAATCGCGGGCTACGGTTACAATGAACGGTGTTTAGAACGAGGGAACATCTGAAGTTGAGAAGATAACACATGTGATTCGATCTTGACAAGTCAAACGTGTCATAAAATAATCATTTCATTAGCATAACAGATTAGAATAAATAAGTTAATCTTCGTTTCAATTGCTAAAAAAGCATCGTGGTCCTTTCAAATAGAATTACTGATCAGAAATGAGAATGAGATCCCAAAAGGTTAATTGAATTTACAGAGCTTTAGAGTTTCCAAGAAAATACGTATTAGTTTAGAATCCTACAATATAACTGTCTTTAACGGAATTTAGGAGTTAGATAGTTCCTAGATTTACTCATTACTATATGATTTCCAAACGGCTCAATGTATCAAGATGTATTGATTTATTAAAAGACGCAAAAGTAACGCATGATTGACAAAAAAGTTGGACATCAGATGCTTGCAAACGACACTGATAGAAATCGTGTGTTCACTTCACAAACACTGTAGAAAATTATCTCTAAAATATTTCATCCAATAATTCAACTTTTTGCTTGTAACGACAAATGCCAAAAATAATAAAAACTCATACAGAGGATTTGTGAATTTCACAAATTATGAATGTGAAATGAAAATTTAAGTGTACAATTAGTGTAAAGTAAAAGTTTGAATATTTAAAAATGTTGTACACATCATAGTCAATTACGCACCCAGTTTATACAGTAAACTAATACTAACCATGAAAACTGTCTTTTTGACAGACATTTTATTGTGATTTTATAAGGCATACTGAGTCTTCAAATTATTACGGTAAAAAGTACTTAAATAAACAGATATATTTCTTTTTTTCTAAAATTGCACACTGAGTAATGCCATACATGTTTTTACTTTTAAAAATATTAAAATTCAAATACTCGAATTCAAAGTACAAGATACTCAATATCTCTATATATATATATAACTTTTTTTCGTTATGTACAAATTTATTATATAACATTCTAACATTCAAAAAATATCACTAGAAAAATTTTTGATCTCAACGTATTTTTGCAAAATTTCTGTCAACAACTTTTTGATTTTTCTTTCTATTCACAGTTCATCGGATTCAACGTTTCTCCACAGCAGACAGAAAAACGAACGACGATTCCTCGATTCGAACAATTCACGGAAACACACAGGTGATGCGCTCTCCAAATTTATCGTCGTTTAAAGCACATGGTGTCATCACGCAGGATATCTCACCCACACTGTATTACCAAAATATCGAGGGAATTCCACTATTTCACACAGCTTATCGCACATTCGATGACACAGTTCCAGCCACTCGAAAAAAAAAGATCCATCCATCCATCCACCCACCCACCCACTCTCCGGACATCAAACAGCTCAAACGGGGTTTTTTCCCGCAACGAAAAGATTTTGGCGATACGTAACCGATAAGCGTCTGCCTCAAGAGATAAAGAAAGAAAAAAAAAAAACACAACACAAAAACTTCTCGAACCCCCCCCCCC
>JAPYYV010003855.1:0-17554 GCA_030522625.1 Copidosoma aretas
CTTTTTCATTTTTTGAAAAAATCTTTGCCCAGAGTGGGAATCGAACCCGGCCATCAAGATCAGCAGGCAGACACTCTACCTACTGAGCCATCATGCGGCCTTAGCTCTTACTTATTGACATGAAAAGTAAATAACTATTATCATAAACTTAGTTACCCGTATGTAACTGTATAAATCAGTAATATCTTGTAGGTTTTGAAATTTTAATCTTCAATATGTATTTATGTATGAACAAGAAATATTCATGAAACATTAAATGCGCACTCTTAATAAATACCATTTACTGTAAAATTTTATAGGATAAGCATGGGACATACACTTCTTGTTTCATAAATAACATAATTGCAACGTTAACTTACTTCCACATGATGTATCGTATAGTTCGATAAAGCTTGCTTAGAGATTTAGAAAATGAAAATTAATTTCTGTGCTATGTTTTTCTACTTTTCCGCACAAACTTCAGATATTTAATCAAGCTTGATTTTTTACCCGTACGATTATTCAGATAATAATTACCTGAAGCTTGACCACGTAGTAACTGAATATGATGGCTGATCGCAAATGGGAAATTACCTTATCTTATACGGTTTCTTTGATAAAAGCACAAAATAAATAGATTTTTAACGTATAATACGATTATTTATACAAACTTTTTTGAAATTCGAGTGGCAACCAAAAACAATAAGAGATTTGCAGATGATTGCAATGCAAAGAAGCTCTTTTGACCGTTGTGTGAAGTTAACGAGAATGACAAAATATTTAATTTTTCATTCTCATAATATTAGTTTACCACGCAGAGTAATTAAAATTATAAATTATTATTTGATACATTAATTTATTATTCACTCAAAGAATAAATTTATTTATTGTTTAAATAAATATCTTCTACTTAAATGTTTTTGAATAGATATAATAAAATACTTTTTCAATTAAACTGTTAATTGTGCAGCGTTTCTGCAAGCAAATCAACTTTAGATTTTAATTTATTCTTTTTCTCCATTTTGAATTATGCGCAATTTTACTGCGAGTAGCGTTATACAAAAACTAGCCTTTCAGCTCTTTTGTTAGTTCAGTTGTAAATACTTTATATACACAGCTGACTGGGTTCGTAAACACCACCGTAGTTCAGCGAGTCAGCGAACTATACATACGTACTGGGACATTTAGTAGCGTAATTTTTTTCTTGTAACAAACAGTTAAATGTTCACTCGTAAAGTAAACTATAATCTGCGTCAACTAGTGTGCAGAATCGCAGGTAAAGTAGCTCGTACTTGTGATCCACACAGGAATATTTTGCGAATCTCAATCAATTACATCATTTGTCGATTTTGTTACTTCCATTTTTGTAATAATACAATACGTAATGTTTGAATTACAGTTGTAACTGTTAGAAAAAGATAAATCATAGTTTGCGTAAAATGTCATTAAATGTAATATTAAAATTACCCTGTCTTATTGTGCGGTTAAGTGATAAAGAAATGACGAAAAAACTATCAGTGCATTGCCAAGGTTTTGTATTCATACCGAAATCTAGCAGAATATAAAAAATTACGTATTAGAGGAACATTTGTCGTGATTTCGACAATCTTTTTATGATTTAAAAAAAGTATATAGTGTTCATCAGAGCATAAGACGTTTGCATCGTATCTGTTGATATTTCGTTTCAGAATGCTTTTTAAGTAAAGCAAATCAAAAAAACATAGTTTCATACAGGTTTGCAGTAAACAATAGTTATGCTAATAGTCGATCGACAGTTACTGTATTATAGATATTTCCTTGAAGATACAAGGTACACGGGCATTTGGAATAAATATCAAAGCAAACGTAAACTAATAAGCTTCTGTGCCCAATGCACGAGGGAAGAGCCAGGGTGTGTTCCGAAAGTCAGCTTTGTTAATTAAATGGCAACACTGGAGGGAGCGGGATTTTCAAATTTTAATCATTCATGGAAATCCGTCTGAAAACGACGTTCCAATACGGTTGGGTGATAGTAAATGATTGGATTTGGATATCACGCTCCTTCCAGTATTACCATTTAATCAACGAGCTTGACTTTGGAAACACAACTAAAATAACGTCTGCTTTCGGCTGGTATATTTACCCGGTTGAGCTCGCTGTTGGCTCAGTGGTTAGAGTGCTAGCCACCGATACAACACAGCTCAAGGGGTCGGGGGTTCGATTCCTGGTTGGGGGTATACACATTTTTTCTGATGGTCTTTACCGGAATCCAATTCTCGACACTGACTTAGGATCAAGGTTTAGTTTTAAGTAAAGTTCACACCCCACAGAACCTTAAACCAATGTAATTAAAAATGTATTATTAATTGTATTAATACTGTATCTATAAAAGCCTTTAAGGAGTTAATAAAGCTTTCAAATAAATACACTACAAAAGTAGGTATTTGTTTAAAAAAAAATAAAATATATTTACCCGGTACGAAATATCCTTACGAAATCGCTTCTTGAACTTGTTGAAAAGAAAAATGTTTTTTGAAACTAGAAATTTTCCTCTTATATTCAGAGATAAAGGCGTTCGAACACTTAAAGAATGTTTCGTACAGATTAGGCTTGAAAACGTGGAATGTCACAGCAGATTTAAAAGGTAAGCAGAATTTGTGTATAAAACAATATCAATTTCGTATAAGTCGTATGTGTTTTATAATTTAAAAATAGTCTGAAACAGAATTATGACCTAAATTTGAAGTTAATTTGTACACTATGGTGTACAAAAAATAAGTTAAAAAATTAGATACAAGCATAGAAAAGTACTACTAGAAAGAAAAAAGTGTATACATACATTGTAAATTATAATCTATTGTCTTTTTGTTAAATAAGACTCCATAAAAGTCAAGTATGGATGTATTTGAGTAACTCCTTAACTTTCTCAAAATAAAAATTAAATTACTTGAATCAGTAGGTTTTATATGATATATTTGTAAAATCCTGTGATAAAAACTGTACTGTTTATTAACGTCTGTATCGAATAGAAATAAACCTAAAATCTTAGACTAAAGATGAAGGATGTAATTGAGTAAAATAAAAATTATATTTAAGGCAAAAAACATGATTCGTAATAAAATGAGCTGCTTAATAGGAAGCTGTAGACATATTTGAAAAATAAAATAATATAATAAAATAAACGCTAATAAAATAAATATAGATTCGTGTATCAATAGTTACAATTTTTCAAACATATTAATGATTGGTAAATACAATTTTTTTTTCTTAGTTTAAAATGTAGTTCAAAAAATAGTGCCAGAATTTTCAATTTTCAAATGATTTTTGGGTCAAATTAACCGCAAAACCGTAAGATCTTACTCTAGTTGCATCAATAAATAACCCAGTTATTGGTAAAAATATTTTCAAAACATTGAGCTTGTACTACAGTAATATAGATCCTTAGAAAAAGGCTTATATGTAAAAAATCATTTGAAAGCTGCGTACGTTAATTTAATAATAATATTAAGTTTTTATTTGTTTACTACCTTTGGTAAATATTTTATAAAAGAATAAATTGAAAGAAAATGAAGTTAACAAAGATTACAATAGATACTTTGATGTACTTTTTGCTACGTGTATTAACGATAGTACCTATGGTTTAACAATTAAATATGTAGTAGTATAAATTTTTATGATGAATAAAATATTTTTAGGAACTCATTTAAAACTATTTTCAAGATAAATTATAAAAAGTTTTCCGTAAATTAAGTACAGTCAACCGTAAAGAATACGAAAAATTAAAAAAGTTAATATTCGTTGTATCGGATTCTGTATTTCTTGAAATCGATTATCTAACAATTATATATTTAAACCTTGATTGTATCTAATTCAAGAAATTGTAAAAGTTGTACGTAGAAATACAATGCTTTGCAAAAGGCATCTTATCAAATTATAAATTTATTGTACAGTTAAACTACGTAACGTTTTAAAAATTTAGCATGATAAATATTTGTATGTACTGTAAAACGTCTTATTTATTTACAAGTTCTTGAAATCGTATTTAAGAAATATCGATATTATGTTGGACAAAATTTAATTATTTTCTTCATTGTTCAGATCAAGAAAGACAGCTATACGTGAGAATAGATCAAGTGCCTCAAGGTCACGGTACAACAAACACAGGTAATGTGGCGAGGGTTTGTTTCGCAAATCCTGAAAAATTTGCTGCAGCCACCAAAATTGACGAGAAACTCGTAAAAAATATCAGTCAGATCTTGAGACTATTTAAAAGTAAAGCAAATATTAATTTGATGGAAACTCAAAAGTTATGTGATGAAACTTGCGATTTGCATGACACTCTGTATCCCTGGGCTAAAATGAATCCCAGCACGCATAAATTGTTAAGGCCTGGTACCGAGGTGGCAAAAAAGTTTCCTTTGCCCATGGCATATTTTGCAGAAGACGCTGGAGAGAATCTTCTTTTTTCACAACCACATAAACAGGTTCTCCTTGTCGCACTCTTAAATTAAAAATGTTAGCATGTATTAAGTAAATTGTATGAAAAAAACGATCCATAATATTTTATTGTCCACCATAGTAGATTTCTCATGACTTTACACAGATGATTGTATTCTACTTATAATACGATTGCATATGATACACTTTTTAATAGGTTTATGGAGGAACAAGTATTCCGCCATTTTATTTTGGTCGCCATTTAGTGGATTTTATTACGAGATGAAACTAATTTGATTATACTTGTCATACCCTTTCATTTGATACCCATGACCAGCGTATTCTGAAAAAAAGTAGTCGGCCATTTTGTTTTGGCAGCCATTTTGGATCTAACACAATATTAAATACACTACATTGTATTGTCATCAGAATCAGGGGTAAGTGCAAATTTTCAGCCTGATCGGATGTTGTGAATTGGTCGAAACATCGATCGCGAAATTTCTTTCGACAGACAGGCATGAAACCTAAAACTTCACAATTAAAAAAGTGTGTATACTAAATTGTTATGAGTATTTTTGCACGAAATGAGCTTTAAAACTTTTTGACGTATTTAAAAAAATTATTTACAAAATTCAACGAATTTTATTAGTGTAACAGAAAAATATGGCTTTTACATTTTTTTAAAGGTTAGGTTGACATCCTGACGACTCAACTGTATTTTTTCTATGTTCGGAATTCGATTACCTACAAAATAAAAAAAAACAGACATCTATCTATTTTCTATCTGGAGATATTAGATTTAGAACAAACCTACTTTTGATTTCATCATTTTAGAACATAGTGCGACATCGAGGGCGACAACGACAATGATAAAACAATAACGTGCTGGTTAATTCATCGATATAAAACCGTTATTTAATGATCCATTAGCTTGTTTATTGATTAATCGACAAGTACCGAAACTGGCGGAATGTGTAACCTCTCAAAAGTGTCAAAATTAACCAAATTGTTTTCATTCTCACTCAAAAAGGTTATTTTATTTTTTTCATATTTGAGATGGTACCGTACGATTTACAGATCAAAGTTGAACATATTGAATATTTTACTGATCAAATAATCATAAAAAATGGCTTAGCTAGTATTAGACAAGTGTTAGCTGTACTTTTGTATAACTTTCGAAGATTATCAATCAAAATCTGTACGAGAAAGTGCAACATTGACAATTGAAAATATATTTTAAGCAGAGAGCTCTTATTCCGATCCAAATCAATTATTTGATATTGCAAAGACAAATGCTCTTAATGAAACGAATGATAAAAATAATAAAACATTCCTACTCAATAAAGAGGTATTTTTATTTTATTTTAAATTTAAATGTTTGTTTAAAGTATGATGCTATTGTTATTCTTCTTATACAATCGTTGATGTAATTAATATTTATTTTGACTTAATTTTTATACATTACTTTGGTAAAATGTCTCAAGCATATAACCTCAAAGTAAAATCATTTATTTTAGCATTGCTCATACAGCATACTTCTGATCTTTCGTCGCGTTTTGAAAAGATATAATAGCGTCTATACCTATGGAAGTGGATTGTAAAAACTTAAATATTGAAATGGATGGATTCTTCAAAAACAGTGATCAGCTCAACGTGTTTTCTGAAGAATGCCAGAAAAATAACACCTATAAAACAGTGACTCATGGTTCCTATTTTTTATTCGCACAAAACTTTAACTTGACTTCATACTCACAAAAAATATTTTTAGTTTGAAGAAATTTTTAATATGTTATTTGGACCAGAATCTGAGTCGAATCCTTCGCAACACCTCCAAAAAGAAGATCTGTTAGACTTGTTATCATGCTTGGATAAGTGCAGAGTAAGTAAAATAGATGCAGTACATTTATTATACGCAGCTGAATTTAGCACTAAATACTACATTAGAGCTCGTAAGGAGCTTTGTAAAGAACGCTATGAGGCTATAAAAAAAACTTTCTCCAGTAATTTTCTCTAATTCATTTAATATTACTCATTAGAATAGTAAGATTTTTGCAGGATATTTACGATCAGGTGGTCTTGATCGATTAGCGATAGTCATAACTAATACAGAAATGGAGCAGCTTTTAGCTGTGCCGATTATTTCTTGAAGTAGTAGAACAAGTGGAGCCAAAGCTGTGTTTGACACTTTGATAGACTAGTTTTTACATGAAAACATTGAAGCTCTTTGTTGTGATTCAGCAGCAAGTAATACTGGTCGATTTAATGGTACTTGCACAAAAATAGAACCATTACTTGGTAAAGATCTTCTTTATTTGATCTGGAGACATAATATTTATGAACTTATCTTACGATGCGTTTTGAAAAAAATTGATAAGACCACTGGGCCTGATGTAAGACAATCTAAGAAATTTTGAACTTTATGGAAAACTGCTAATAAAAAAAATTATGATATTGACATCTCTAATGATTTTGTAAATGAATCTATAAAAATGAGAAAAATAAAACTATTAATACTTGTCTTATAAATTTAAAAAAACAACACATCAGACATGACTATAAAGAATTCTTAGAATCGTTAATGATTTTTCTGGCTGCACAATTTTCTCAGAGTGTAATATTTCATCCTCCTGGGCCTGATAACCATGCATGATAGATGACTAGAGTGATTTATATAATTATTATATTTTTTATTTATTCCTGTACATATTTTTACGTCCTTCTATATTCGTCTTTCTTGTAACGTCTTAAATTTAAATTAGGTTTCCCTTTAATTATTACAAACAAATCGCTTAGCACAAAGGGGGACGGCCCTGGCCGGATGCACATGCGTAGAGAATGCTATTTTTTCTACCGGGGTTTACCAGGGTTCCAAAAAGGCCCGAGGTAGAAAAATTATCTTATTCTATAGTGTTTGGATGAGCACCGTACCTCCAGCAGCAGTTGCAATCAAGACTTGACATCTGTAATTTTCTTATTGTAGGGTTTGATGAAACTCTGAATTCATTTTGCCAAAAGCAGCAAATGGATGTAATGGTTGGATTTTAGGATTGTATAGATAATCAAATTGTCACTAGGTATATGACATCCATTTTTCTTCAAAGTGCGAAATCGTATGATATTTGTACTGGTCTCGAACGAGCTGCAGGTAAAAATGAAAAAAAGGTGATTCAAGTATCGACGGATGGGCCTAATGTGAATCTTGAAATGCTGCGGGAGCTCCAAGCAGAATTCAAAAAGAATGAAGGTTCCGAGCTTCTTGAATTAGGAAGTTGTAGACTTCATGTAGTCCATGGCTCACTTAAAACAGGATTTACTTTAGTTTCATGGGAGATAAGAAAGTTTTTAATTGCACTGCACTATATTTTCAAAGATTCTCCAGCTCGAAGGGGCCATTTTACCAGCACAACTGAATCAGATGTCTTTCCTCTACCATTTTGCTTTACCCGATGGACAGAAAATGAAAAACCAACCATGAGAGCACTCAGCCTTCTTCCTCATCTGCGGAACTGGATTCGTGAGGTTCAGAACAAGAGATCGAAGAATAGTTTAAATAAAAATCATCAAAATTTCAGTACAATCGTTGAATGTCTTGGTGATTCTCTTCTTGGTGCTAGGCTTGCGTTTTTTGCTTCGATTGCTTCTGTCGTTGAACCATTCCTGATTAACTTTCAAACGAAAAAACCAATGGCTTCACAGCTTTATATAGAATAAACTTCTCTTGCCATGGTTCTGATGGAGCGAGTAGTCGAAAAAACTATTTTTCATAAGGAATCGATGGTTACTAAAATTGATCTTTCCAAGAAAGAGAATTTTATTCCCAGCAAAAATATCCATCTAGGTTTCTCTGTCAAGGCATCTATTAAAAGCGCTTCATCAGAGAGGAAAATTTCTGATGCATCGATTCAGGCATTTCAAAATGATTGTCAGCAAATCCTGGTTAAAATGATTAAGAAGATTAAGGAGCGTTCTCCCTTGAACTACAAACTTCTTAGAGGAATATTGTGTTAAGATCCGCTTGTAGTCTCCGAAACTCCTAATCTTGCAACAACACGGATTGATGTGGCGCTGGAAGTGCTCATCTTCAGGAATGTGCTATCTAGATCCAAAGCAGACCGTATTCGAAGCTCATATATTGCTTTAGTAAAGCTTCCATCGACTATCGAAAAACTTAAATCATTTGACCACAGTAAGTCACGGCTTGATTCCTTGTAGATGGATCTTATAATATCAGCAACTTCTGATATGACTTATAAAAATGATTTGAAAGACTTTATAAAAATATCGTTGGTACTGTTTCATGGTAATGCATCATTGGAGCGTGGTTTTTCTGTAAACGCTGATTGTATTGTTGTAAATCAACACGAGGAATCTGTTATTGGTATTTGTGCGGTTTATGATGCTGTTGTAGTCGCTGGTGGCATTCTCAACGTTGATGCGACCAAAAGAATGCCATAAGAAATGCTCACGCCAAGTGCAAAGAAGCCAGAGAAAAGCGTAATGCAGAGGAAAAAGCTGAGGCAGCTTCTCTTATGGCAAAGCGAAAGTGAAAGTCTGAAGTTCGAGAGCTGCAGGAGAAAAAAAAAGACTTCTTCAGGAGGCACAATTGGCCGCCGCAGATTTGGAATCCAAGATTGAATTATTAAACAAGTAATCGTTTTTATTGTCGGCAATAGCAAAGGCTTTAAAAAATGTATTGATCTCAAAAATTTAAGTTCCTTTTTACTTACCTGTGATAAATTTGATAAAAATACATCTTGATGTACATATACATTATATATCCATTTATTGTAATAATAAATTTTAAGTTTGTAGCTACTAATAAAAGATTTTTATGAATAAAAATATCATTTAGTAAAACTCACATGACATTCAGTTCTGCTAGACCGGTTGGACCTCTGTTTCATGCTTTATTACACGCAAAAAATGAATTCATATTTTTTTAAAAGGTAGATACTATAGAGTTTATATAATATGTATACAAACAGAACAGGATATTAAGAAAAGGATGCTGATTTCGTTTGGTTTCATAAACATACTAGGCTAAAATAACGGAACCTGGAAATTTGAGGGATGTAACCGGGAAAAAACCGGGAAATGTTTTTTACTTGGCGCTAGACACCCTGTAAATCGTCTATCGGTTCCCCTTTTAATATTCTTAATAGTTCCCTTCTACATGTCTCTTCATTACCCTTTAATCCTATATTCCTGACTGATCTCGTTATTTCATTTCCGATATTTTTTCCTGCCTGTTTACATAGCCATCTGTGTTCTATGCTCTCTTATTTTTCATTGCAGAGCCTAAAGTCTAAGGCCTTAAACCCTTTCTCTCTCGTCCTTCCTACATTTCCGCATCTGAGTCTACACCATTGCTCTTTCAAATTCTCTGTTAAGTTTTCTTTTTCCCAATATTTTTCCTATTCTAATTTGTCTTTTATTTCGTTATAATATTTACAAAAATTTGAGTTTTTAATCCTTTTCCAGTTTTCCTGTATTTCTTGATTGATTAAAATCTCCCTGCCCCTTATAGAATTCTTTTCGATTTTTTGAAGCTCATTTTCCCCAGTTGCCTTTTTTATAATTCCTATCGTTTCCCCATCCCTAACTTTTTTACATCCTGTTGCTAAAGCTGTTTATAGTGTTGAGATATTTATTTTTAGAAAACAATTTTTATTAGATAACAAGACGGATGAAATATAATACAGAGATGTATATATTTTTACAGTAAAAAATTCCGTTGGAGCTTGGTTTTGTGCGTCATTTGCTGACTAAACACCGAATCAAGAACTGTAATTTTTAAAAGATTTATACGGTTATACAAAAATGAATGAAAGTTTAGAGCAACATAAAAATTTAAAAATCACTAGTATTCAACACTAGAATTAGCAGCATTATCATTTTTTGACTCTAAGTTACCAGGAGAAGAAAAGCTTGAAATGTATAAAGCTTTAAATTTGGATTGTAAATTTTCATCGTAAAAATGATTCATTTCAAAATATGATAAAAATAATAGAGGAATATTTTTTAAAAGACAAGAACCAATAATTATTCGGTATTGAAATAAGGATACGGCTTAAAATTTCAATGAATATAGACGAGAAATGGTTACTCTACATTTGCCGTTTAGGAATGACGAACTGAAATTTTAGCAGCAATAAAATATTTAACTATTTATGACGATAATGAACATATCATCTTTTAACGAAAGAAAATTTTAGTAAAATCTAGATGTATAAGATAATAGTTAAAATATGCAGGCAGTTACATAGAGTACATAGGCTAATGAAGAATGACGACGAATCAGAATATAAGATGATACAAATAGATTTCCTGAACTTAGTACCTTTCAGGATTTGTGTAATAATCCTAATGCTACAGTAAGTAAAGATCTACGATTGGCTACTCTCAAAAATTTGGCGGTATTTGCTAAGAAAAGAGATAATTGCATGGATTTTGATCAATTTCTTCAATTAATTAGATCTGACAATTAAAAACAGAAAGAGCTTTCAGTTCATGTAATAAATCACCTTCTATCTTCTAACAAATCACCTGTACAAGTACTTTTTACTAGACCTGCTGAATGCGGAAAAACTTTTGGCATAAATTTAATCATGGATATACATACATCATAGATTTTCAGATGGTTATGGATATTGCATTGCTTATATTACATATGCATCAACTGGAAAAGCAGATGTAGCAATAGATGGAACTACTGTACGTAAAGCATTAAAAATATCACTTTTAAAATTTATTTTGTTGTTAATAGAAACTGCACATCAATATCTTTTGTTTTAGTCAAAACTTTTACAGACTCAAATAAAATTGTCGATGAAGTGAGTATGATTGAAGCTGAACTTTAAGTACAAGTAGATTCAAGATTGAAACAAAGTACTGTACTTTATCGGAGATTCAAGACAACTTTAACCAGTTTGCGCAACTCTTAATTTTAAGCAACCAAAACAACTTATAACATGACTAGTTCCATGACGTAGATTATAATTCTATAAATAAACCCAAGTAATAAAAGAAGCGAATAATGCATGTGTCTCTTTTCTAACAAAGATTGGCCTCGGATCAATGTAAAGTGATGATGAATTGACTCTTATTGAAAGCCGGTTTGTGACGAAAGAAGAAGATTTTCAACGATGTTCACATGGGATTCGACTATTCTTCAACAAGACTTCCATTAGTGAGATACATCATTTTGTATCTTGCGCGTTTTTCAGTTTTTCGACCAAAACTATTTGAATATAAATGCTTTAAAGCATGCATTGTTATTTTTTCATAACATTTCATGGTTGAATCTCCGAGTACTCGCGAGTTGAATACAAATGAATATTGTAATAGAGTGGGCGAATATTTTCAGACATGGATAGTACAACTTGCTTACGCGGTGTCTAAGGAAGCTCTGCACATTCGCTCACTCATTTTTTTGCACATTTTTTTGAAAGACGTTTATATCTCAGAAACGGTTATGCGTGGCGAAAAACGGGTGCACCAATCAAAAGAGCGCAACAAAATGCACGAAACAGCACTTTTACTTTGATTGTGATCAGCGCTAAATTTTGCAAAAAATAGCCGAGAATATGGTATTGTAAAATCGATGCCGCAGCTCACAAGCTCACTGTGAGGAGGGAGAGGGATGGAAAGAAAATGCATATTTTGTTTGTAATCTTACATTACGCCGCGCTGCGTACATATCATATGTATCATAGATATACTATACAGTTAGAATACGGTCGTAAAATTACAATGCTCTGCATAGAAATAATAGTACTAATGCGTAGTATTTTGGCAATGGCAGAAGTAAAAATACAGTCATGTTTGTGAATTGACTCCGTTACTTGTAATGCTTTAAAGGAGAAAAAGGGCTACAATAGGAGTAGCATTTTGTCTATTGTAATAGTAAAACCACTAAAGGCGTAGTAAGTTTGCAAAGCATGCAGATGGCGTGAATTACATTGTAGTAGTTTGTTTACTGCGACACTAGCGAAAGTATAAGCAGAAAAACTTTACTACAGAATGTAGTATAAATACTATTAAAATGTAAAAATGAAGTACTGTACAGAATACAAAAAATATACGAAACTACTGACACGTCATTATTATGCATTCCTATCATGATGCTTATTAATGCGATTATTCTGTTGAATTGCTATTGCGCTTTATTATTAGTGCATATTATTTTAATCTGTATCAAAACATTATTGTATTTTGTAACATTGTTAAACTTCAGTTGGCAAAATTATATGCATGGACACGTGAAACTTTTATCGGTTTTTAAATATAACAACAGTTTTTATCAACCTTCTAAGTCTAAAAGGACTTGGTCCCTACCAAGAGTACTTTGAATACCGTCTTAAATCTTAACATTTTACATTTATAAATCAAGACGTATCAATGCATCATTTTACATCTCTTTATTTAAGAGTTAATAAGACTCTATAGATGAGTCTTTTAAATTTTTTCTTACATTAAAAAAAGTAAAAAAATACAACAGTTTTCGAACAGAATTCTCAATTAACATTTCTTATCATACTGCACTTTCACTATATCAAGCACTTCATGTATAACTCGCATATATGTCGAATTCTCCAAAAAATATTGATTTACGCGTCATTGCGTTGTCGGAGATGGCACATACTCAACTAGCTCCTCTAAATCACGTAGTTATTCGCTTGTTTTTCCGTGATTTTTAACTGAACTTTCACTTAGGTCAGGTCTCCCTCGACTTCCCCCCAGCTCATCCAGAACCCATATACATATTTTACTGTTTATGGCATTGAGTATAATATGTAAAATTGTCCAAGCAATTCTAACACATTATATCTCAGGTTTCTTACGACCCATTATAATTAACGACTGTTGTCCAGAACTCATATACATATTTTACTGTTTATAATATTGAGTATAATATGTAAAATTTTCCAAGCTATTCTAACACGTTATATCTTAGGTTTTCTACGACCCATTATAATTAACGACTGTTGTTTTGTTTTTAAACACCGTTTATTGTAGAAGAAAAAATGAGTTTCTATACCCCATAATTTTCTAATGCGATTTTGCTATAAAATCAACCGCTATCAAGATAAATTATTGAAATATTGTAATATGGAATGTGATAAAGACCATACAAATAAGTTATGTTCAAATTTATTGTCGTTTTTTATTCTCATTACATGATTTCAAATGTCGTTTTAAATGTTCTGCTCCGAAGTAACCTTTTCCACAATTTTGACATATGTATTTTTGAAAATCTTTTTCATGAGATTTCATGTGTCTTGTCAGGTGATAACTTCGTTTGAAAAAATTATTACACTCAGTACATTCAAATGTTTTTTTTTTGTATTCTTACATTCTCTTTCATGACAGATATACTTTTTTTTCTACTATAATTATTTTATAAGAATCGCAAACGAAAATTTTTTTCAAATGAAGTACTTGATGAGCTGATAAATCTTCTGGACTTGCGAATTTCATACGACATTTGTCGCATTGATGGAAGTTGTTATTCATGATGACGATTCTGAAAAAACAGCTAAGTAAAATGTATTTTGGATCATATACAAATTTAAATATGTTTCTAAAACTGTTATAAGATGATGGATATTGTTTGTTCATCCTAAATAAAAAAAATTGTAATTACAATTAATAACGTTAATCATTATTAGTATGAAATTTCTCATCGAGTCGTTGTATTTATTTAAAACAATTACAAAAAGCTGAAATGTTAGTAAATACAAACAGAACTTTTAAAGTTAGTTTAATCAATCTATCGATAGATGACAATAAGATTACATAAAATTTGTATAAGAATATTTTTTTTCTATTTAAAAATTTCCCTCCAAACACCGTTTTCAATATCAAATTCGTTTTCAGATTGCATTTAAATATAAATATTTTTCGGGTTTTTACATCTTGACAGTGCGACATAGAGAAAGCTAACGTAAATGGGAATTGTTTTCTGTACAATATAAAAGGCAGTGAGGAAGAATTTTTTGTATTCAGTGTTCGAGGAATAAACACTCTGTTTCCTTTTTCTTGTCCTGTGATTATTTCAGTTTGTATATTAAACTTAAATAATTTTGGAATTTTAAATCGTGTCCCATTACAAAGTACTTCTGATGTATTTAAATTTCTTATTAACATGACTACAGCGTTAATTTTCAAATTTAATACATTTGGTGGAAGCCCTCCTCGGATATTATTCAAATACTCGGTAGAAACATTTATGTAAATATTTTCGTCTGATTTATCTACTTTATGTATTGCAGAATCGATACTGTAGTACGATATTACCTTTCCCGGCAAATTACTCAAAAATTTTTTGTTTAAAAATGTGTGTATTCATTATGAGATGTTAAAATAGCTTTACTTAATGCAGAATCATTGATGTTGTTAAAAACTTTGGAACACATGTCATTTGTTCTCCATTCACGAGGGATTTTAAAAGTTTAAATCATGCCTTCTTTTATATCCAATAACAAAGACGAAAATTTTTTATCTGTAGAACCTATATTAGTTTTTAAATAAAAAATGTTAAATAGTGGCCAAAGATTAGAATATTCTATAGCATCTTCAATGATGTTTATTCTGTGTACTTTTTTGGCTACTGGTAAAATTTGACGAAAGTCTCCACCAAAGATTATTATTTTATTTCCAAATAGTTTTTTATCATCCGAAAATCTCTTAAAGTTCTATCAACTATTTCTAATGCTTTTTTTTTAATCATAGAAGCTTCGTCCCAAATAATCACTTCTACTTCATGCAATTTTTATTTATCTGATTCGAACTGTAAGAACGCACTTTCTATGGAGCTCAAGTCTAAAGGAAGTCTGAAAGTTCTATGAGTAGTCATTCCTTTTGTAAGTAAAATAGAAGCGATTCCTGTCCAAGCAATGGTTAAAATTTTTTTTCCAATTGATAAGAAATAGTAAATTGATGTCTTGTATAAAAATGGTTTTCCAGATCCACCAGGACCATCAATAAAAAAAAATTTTTCTTCAAAATTTATTATTTCTTGAAGATAATATTTTGATTGTTGCTTAATTTTAAAATCATTTCATTGAGTTTTTGTTTAAACAATATAATTTCATCGTTATCACTGTTAGATTTTTTTTCGATCGATTCCGTCGGTTCCAGTAAATTAAAATCTTTACAGGACATATTTTCAGACTTTGAAATTTCGTTTGAATGTAGAAGAGCTTTATTTTCCTCATCTTTACAATCTTCCAAGACAAATTTTTGTATTTGTTCCAAATAATGTTACCCAAAATATTTTCAGAAATAACAAAGTATGCAAAAAATTTGCAAAGTTGAAAAGGTAGCATAACGTCACACGCTTCTTCAAAAATAATATCTATTTGTAAATCATGCTCTACTAATCCCATAGAAATAGCTGTTTCTTTAAAACTTTCGTACGTTATGTTATTAAAATCTTTGGAAGATGTTTTACCAGCTACTTTATTTAATATCAGTCTTAAAAAAAAATCTTTCTTCATCTTTTAGAGAAACTAAATTTAATCTACCTATTTTTGTGTTTGTTCTCAAACGATTTCGTTTGTTCCACTGTTTTGTTGTATTATCAAACGTATCATGTTCAGTAATGTTGACGTATTTGATTGATTTCGCATTCTCATCTGACTTTTTAAGTTCAAACCATGCTGTTAAAGGGCTTTTCCAATTTTAAAGTGATTCTTTAATTTTGTTTTCTTCAAAAATGATTTTTTGTTTATTCTCTATATGAACCGGTATATCAAATACTGGATGACTTCTACCGCAAAGAGGAAATTCTTGAAGCCTCTATGCAGCTTCCATTGGACTTAAATATCGACAATCAACAAAATGCAATATTTCATCAAGTATTTCTATATCAGTACTATTTCCAGATTTAATTTGACTTTCCTTTTGTATTTTCAGAGAAGCTCTGTCACCTCCTTTGTGAATGTAGTCAATATAATTGATGCTTTGTATTGATGCGCACATTTAACATTTACATGACAGTTATACCTCATTAAAAAGTATTCATTGTAAGGTACTACCATTGAATTGTTAACTTTTATTTTTTTTAAGACTGTTTTTTATTTTATCAATATGATTTAGATCAGAATTATCTCTCCTTTTGTATTCAGGATATCCATTTTCTTTAAATCTCGTACTTAATGTAAAAGGTTTTGAAAAATTTTGTTTACAAATACTATTATTTTCATTATAACATGGGGTATTCTTGCTATGTGGTCCATGAAGCATATGTTTAATAACCAATTTTTGAAGCTTTGTGTTGCTTGTTGGAATTTCAGCAAAAATATATTTGTCTATTTGATCCGGTGTCATCAATTTATTGTTCGGCTGTAATGTTATAAGAATATGTGCATGAGGTAATCCTCGTTTTTGAAATTTAATAATAAAGACATATGCAACAGCCTTACCGAAAATATCTTTTTTAGTAATATCCTTTAATATTGACTGTAATTTCGTTTAAAGTAATCTTACTGTAATGCTTGGAATATCATTAGGCATCGTAATTTTTAGAAATTCTTTCAAAATTATTTTCAACTTTTTCCATTTTGGATTACTGGGTGATCTTTTTTGATGATGCTCATTTGTCAGTTGTTCATTTCGGTGTTAAGTTTATCATTTAAAAAAAAAAATGAAATATTAAAACATAATACATTAATTTTCGTCAAAACTAAAAATTTTAATAATTTTGGTTTATTTTTCAATGTTTGAATTTACATTGTGCCCACTCGGCTCTTCTTTTGATTTTTGAAAATTGATCTTTTTTGATGATGCTCATTTGTCAGTTGTTTATTTGGGTGTGGACATTTATTTTATGTACACAAATCAACAAAATTTTAAAAATATTTATGTCATAATGTAATTTAATACAAATAAAATAGAATGTGAATGTACTTTAAGAAATCATAAAATATAAGTCTATGCATTATACATGTACATTTCAAGAGATAACTTTAAAAAAATATCATGCCTAATTTAAAATAATGCTGTTGCGTAAATATTCATTTGAATATTGTTATTGACGTTCCTCTTATATGAATTCAAGAGGTAGTATTCATTATAGGAGTAAATCGAGGAGTGAATAGTGTTGATATTATTCCGCAACAGAAAATAAGTGATAAGGTCGATGTCCCAATAGCCG
>JAPYYV010003856.1:0-17552 GCA_030522625.1 Copidosoma aretas
CGATTATTGCTAATGTGATGAAGGTAGAAAAAATAAAAAAATTTATTCGTACACGTCGAAACCTTCTGTTAACGGGCCTTTTACTTGCAAACATATATTTTTTTTTTATTTTTTTTAAATAAAGTTAGTACCTTACACAATTGCCACTTTTGCACAGAGTTGCAATGTGCAGATCTAGACTGATAGCTAGTGCAGAAAATCGACTTGCTTACTTCAAATCCGATGTGCCGGAAAAAATTGTATTATCTCAGCTTCTACTGCATGGAATTCAATGTTTTTTTTTTAATGTGGGGTAGCGAAATGAATGGAAAATAATGCCGATAATAAAAATGTACAGAAATTTTATTTAACAACAATTGTTTAAACAAATTATTAAAAAATTGAAATATCGCCGCGAAAAAAATTTTGTTCTGCAATTAAGCATATTTTATTACGCATTAATTCTTTCCCAGTATGTTTGGAGATTGTTTCGGTCCTTACTGCAGTTAGTGTCATACAAACACAACGTATACACACACACACACACACACACACACACACACACACACACACACACACACACACACACACCCATTTAACTCGATTGCAGGACACATACACATAAGTGCAATTATTGGCTGTCCGCTAACACTCTATACATTTACACATCAATCCTACACTAATAGCAAGTTCTAGTGCATTTTACACTCTAGATGTGGTCTTGTGCGCATGTTCTTACTCATACTCTCTCTCTCTCTCTCCCTCTTCTTTGATTCATTTCATGAGCCGTCCTCAATTGTAGAGTGGGAGAGTGTCGTATCCCCCCTCCTTTATGCACTGCGGCACAGTAGCTTATTTGTAAGGCCTCACCAGTCCAGGCTGTGTGGGTCTGTTGGAACGGGACACTGAGTAGCAATCACTACTACCGTTCGATAAAGAGTAGGATAATAATTACAGCAAGGAGATTTTTAAAATTACACGTGCATCGTCTCGTGAAAATTTGTAAACCTATATATTGAATGACTTGAGCGACGAAGGAATCGACGGATTTTTCTACACCAAGGAGCTTACTGGAGTTGCATAAGAGCGATGAAATACTAATAAACACTTCAAAATCGAATGCGTCATTCGCATAAGAGGACGCGGCACGAACAAAGAATCTTTAGTGAAGTTAGTACGTTTTCTGGATAAGATTAACTCTTTGGTACGAGATGGGGATGACAGTTTTTCCCTCGTATTACCCAGCAATAGCAGTATGGTATACTACAAGAACAATACCACGAGTTGTTTCACGACTCAGTTGACACGCAAAATACGATTAAGCGGGGACTGGTGCGCAGGCCCTGCTGAAATACACATCCAGTGTACACTTGTGCATGTGAAACAAGCCAATAATACTTATATTTTTAAACTAGACGACTGCGCGGAGGAAAAATATTACCACCATTTTTTATTCAGCTTTAGTGTGTATGATAATTTAGAACAGCTAGCTCACGAGATAAGCAACTCGCTCGGAATCAAGGATCACTTTGAACTCAAACCAGCGAAAGGTTACTATAGAATACGACGAGTATGCAAATGTAAAGAAAAGCATTGTCTTAACTTGCTCTAAAATACCTGAGGTATATTTAGATTTGAATGGAAAAATATGAGGAATAGAGAAACATGCAAGTCTCCGAGTGGTGGGTTTGTAGGTAGTGTTATCAAAACGGGTAACCATCCCTGTTCTCTTTCGCGTGCCATGCCGGATCAGTAATATGTTTACACAGAAGTATGCATGCCTTACACCGTAGGGGATAGTCAATCATCTCTTTTGCGTATTGTTTCATTGGGAACTAAGAAATATAAGTTTGTGAGTAATATTGTGGTTAATTTTGCACTAATCAACTACATACCCCTATTGCATCACCGTTTTCATTCTGTCGTTACCCATATAAAAGATCAGTTCGGCCAATATATATCATTCGAGTATGGAAAGTTGACAGTTTCACTATACTTTAAACATAAATGTTAAAACATAATCACCAAGCAAGAGTCATTACATTTAACATTATGCCAACCAAGCGGGCAGTGGAGATGGTGGTGTGCGTAACGTTTTTACTGGCTCTTCTCATAAAAGAGGTAGTAGAGTGGGATGGTAGTTAAGAGGGCTGAATCGATGAATGCTTCCATCTGTTAGCTCAGGGCTTCAAAAGCCGTTGGAAAAAAAGCTGTTTGTGCAGTTCTCAATATATTCAATGACATGGCAAACAACGGGCTTAGATTCAACGGCGCTGTCAAGTCACGCACTAAGGAGTCATCCATCATCTTAAAGAGAAATGCCGCAGATAAATTATCGGAAATTATACAAAGGTCGGGTTGTAACTAGACAAAGCCTAAGAGAAAGCAACAGTCTCAAATGAAATGCGGTTCGAGTAACAACTCTATTACTCAACGAAAGAAACGCAAGTCTGTTGTCAAACATAATAAAAAAAAGCAACCTACAAGTGGACGACGTGAAACTTAAAAGAGACGTTCTTAAAATTTTAGAAGTTTGACCGGTATATTTGGACCACGATAAGAAGAAGAAGAAGAAAATGGCTTTCTTACACAGCTATCCGTCGGAGTGTATATCTAGAAAGCTAGATATTTTTACACTCCCAGCGACGCAGACATCCATAGAGAATAGTGCTTTCTTACATTATGAACCAATGAATATGCTCGGTGAAGATGGTGACGTTCCTCTAGAATCCCTTGTTCCAAGTGCTAGTGAGTATACCATTGATCTTGCCCATTCTATGCTTTACATTCAAGCAAAAATTACTCTAGCAACGAACGATAATGCCGAAAATAATTAAGTAGCACTAATAAATAATTTTTCGCACTCTATGTTCAATCAGGGTCATGTCTTTTTGATGAAAACCTCGTGACCCTTCCAAACAACGCCTATACTAACAAGGCCTACATCAAATCGTTGCCCAATTATTCGACCGCAGCCGAGGACTCTTACTTAACTTCGAGCTTATGGTACGACGATACACCGGTAGTTTTGATGCTGAGGCTAATGCCGCAAACCCCTAATTAGTTAGAACAGGTGCTACGCAGGGAAAATATTTCTCACTCGGTGTGAAGATATTTGATATGACTCGCCACTTACGCTTTAATGTGTTCAATCAAGATATAATGTTGATCAACAGGGTAGAGATATGTATTCGTCTGGTAAGAAGCAAGGATGAATTTTGTCTTATAGATAGTTTGGAGGATGGTAAATTCAAGATCAACATAAACGAAGCTACGCTCATTGCCCGAAAAGTTAAGATAACTCCCGGAGGTTTACTCGCACATGCAAATGAAATGTCTAATATTTCAGCCAAGTATCCGATCACGCGGGTAAAGGTTAAATTTTTTACGCTACGCACTGGTATCATGAGGGATTGTCTAGATAACGTGATTTTGGGACAACTTCTGAAAAGAATAATCACTGGCTTTGTCGATAGCAGGGCATTTAACGGAAATCGTAAATACATCCTTTTGAATTTCCAAAATTTTTCGATGAATTTTCTATCTCTTTACATTGATGGTACGCAAGTTCCGAGTAAACATCTTCAGCCACGACTTACGGATGAAACGAAACTGTTTATCGATGCGTTCTAGACGCCTTTTTCGGGCACAGGTATTTATTTTATCAGTGAAGGTATTGGAATCAACCGCTGAATTTATACGAAAGGATCTTCTAACAGCTTTCGATCTCACACCCGATTTTTCAGCACGCTGTGCCACTCATTAGAATCTTGTTCGTTAAGGAAGCGTACGCGTCGAAGTGGGATATAACGACACCTTACCAATACTGTGAAATGCATAGTCTACGCAGAGTACGATGATGTGTTGGAGATCGACTCCAGCAGACAGATAATAACAGACTTCGGCACCTAATAGTCATTGGAGCCGAAGGAAGTAAGCTTGCGTGTACACGAATTGAAGGTTATGCACAGATCAGTTCTTAAACTGTCATCGAACGAAACAGGCGTGCGCCCCTTGACTAGAGTCACCGTGACTTGCACGCTTTATTCAAAAAAAGGAAAAATGAATTTGTACGCGGATTACGTTACACATATTTGGAGTTTTCTCGACGTGTCAGGGAGCTTATTACCAAAAAAGTGGCAGTAGTCTCTCTTATTAGACCTGTCATTGATCCCTGGAAAGAGCGCTCACCGGTTAACTTTAATTACTCACTTTCGGATGTGCGTCCAGAAAACGATCGGCAGTCGAAGCGTGTGCACAGCCTACGCTAGTTCAAGGGTGATTGTTCTATTAGACAATTACGACGATACTTGTGTGTGGTGGCGAAAATGCCCATCGGACGAGTAAAGCTGGTTATTGGGAGTCCATCATTGAACGTAGTGTAATCAATGTAAAAGAGTACATGGCACCGTCATTGTATATTCTAAAACGGCAAACTCCTCGATGGTGCAAGTATGTGGTACCCACGAGGCACAAAAATGCATAAGAATAGATTTTCTGTGTGCTTAGTAAAGCTCATCACGTAAAATTGTGGCACTGCTCCTTGGTAACAAGCGCCACCTCCAGTCAACCAGACACCGAGTGTTTTTACGACAATCTAAAAGAATACAGGTCAAAAAAACTTACCGCTAAAACTGAGTCGCTGGATAGAACTGATGGAGGTACTGTTGCTAGTGTTAATATCGAGAATAGTGACGACATAAATACCAATGATATTGAAGAAAAAGATTCATTCGTGGATGTTCAATCAACATAAACACACGTACGGTCATGCACGCTATTGGAGACGGCGAGCAAAGTCGATAGGAGTATACGCTGCCGATCACGTGCCTAGAAGCCTAAGTCTTTCTGCCGCTGTGATGTCAAAAATTGATACGTACGATAAGCCTGGATGTCACTGATAGTTATTTATATCAATAGGACTGGTCACGGTTGTTACTTTGACAGCTACGGAGCCCCACTTATTTCAAGACATCATGTAGATCGACTTTGAAGAAACTGTGCGCGATACAAATACTACGAACAGCAGCCGCAAAATTTTCACTCACGTGTATGTGGCGAGTATTGCATCATGTATTTGTATCACGCTTGTAATAGTATATCTTTGCGAGAGTTTGATCGAATTTTTACATCTAATACGTAAAAGATACGACGCAATAGTCAAATGCTTTTATAAGAGAACCATTAAAAAATTAAAACGTATGAAGAAATGTTATTGCGTTAGGGCAATGCAACGAAATACATCCGGTGGTTGTGAAAGACTGAATCAATTGTGCACTTATTACTATTTTTGTTGTATCCTTCCTAGCTACTACGTACTTATTCTTAAATGTGTTTGCTCTGGCCCAGGTACTTTAAGTATTCTCTACCTGACTAATATTCCCGAACAGACTCGCTTTCCCAATAGCAATTTCGTTGGCTCAAGATCCTGTACTTGATTTTTCAATGCTTCTGCCTCGCCTTAATTGTAGAGAGCATTCTTTCTACTGTTGTACACCAGCGACATATTCTATCTTGCCTCCGCTTCCTTTTTTCTCCAAAAAGCCTTTTAATTGACTTTCCGTTAAGGTAAATTTATTTATTATATTAATGTATTTTTATTTATGTAAGAAAAAAAATATTTGCTATCCGTCTGTAGCTTGTTCTGCTTGCACAAAGACTGTACAATCTTTCAAAACTATTTATCTGAACTATTTTAATCGTAAACTATTTGTCTGTATTTGTTTAGCAAAACTTAACAGTTAATGTACAAATTATTTGAAACAGATAGTTTTTAATATCAATTGTATAAAAGTAAAGAAATTGCAAGATTCAGTAGAATAGACGTATTCAATAAATTTTCAAATTTTGCTAACTTCTTAGTTTGAGACTATAACATTTTAAGAAAAATGTTCAAATATAAATTCATTTGATTCTTATTATTAATAAAGTGAATAAAATAAAAAATTGAATTATAATTTAATCCACAACGACAAAATTTGTTACGTACAAATTACGTATACACTTACACACATATAAACAAGCATTGGCATCATGCAGCTGATTATATCATTATTACTTTTTTATAGTGGAACACATGCCATAATTACATACAAAATACAAATAAAGCTATAAGAATGTTTTCTCTACGTATCAAGAATGACCGTTTTATCCAGAACCGACAATTTTACGTGTACTTTTTTGTCTGGAATTTCATAGGTATCCAAAACATAATCAGAATATTATAAACATTTACTAATTCTCTCGATATCTACTTCCGCAGCATGTAAAGATAAGCTTTTCTAATTTTACTAAATTATAACAAGGCAAGGTATTAAGTAATTTTAACAACGTTCTTGTACAGACGGAGCCAAACAGATACGTATATTTATGCTTAGCAACGCTTTGATTCTCCTTTGCTTATCAATGCTTATGATTTTTGTTTTCGCTCTCTTCTATAAAAGGGACAAGCGTCTCACTTCTTCTCTGTTTTTTAAAGTTATTAGTCATCTACCCTTTAAATAAAGCACATTCAAAAAATTTCTGTTTTTTTTATCTCACTAATATCGTGCTGTGATACACATTTAATTTTTTTAGACAGCTTTTTAAGATAAGTAAAAACAATTAGAAAGAATATTTTACAAATAACTGACTGCTTATTATCATAATATTCAATAGCTTTAAAGAAAATTTATATATAAATTATAAACACCATGTGCACTACTTCTAATTTCACAATAGAAGCCAAACTAGTCAGTTAGTATCTTTCTAAAACATGCATTCATATTATTCATTCAGATCAACTACCTCATATCTTTTTTGTAGATGTATACCGACAAGGTACATACTCTCTGTACAACGGCATAATACAAGTTTAACTGTGGCCAAAGTTCACGCATGATACATAAAGTACATTTTTAGATGAGTATTGCATAAAGAAAAATGGTCTTGTGTCGATAAAAACACTAATACCAAACTAAAGTACACTTTTTTCTATTGATGAATTTACATTAAAAACGTACTTCTATCCATCTTCAGTTATAAGTTGGACAAAAACTTGTATGAGTTAGTAATGCTTTAACAAATAAAAGACAAATTATAAGGTACTTAAACCTATACATATTCAACTTTATATGTGTTTATCAAATTTCGCACTACTAGCGCAAAAACAGATTACGTATACTATGTGTACATGAAGCATCTATGTATTGATCTGCTGGCGAGAATCACTAGTCGGTCATGTTCAGTGTAACAACAAATTCAAATACATATATGAATTTTCATACATATGGAAATTTCTTTGTGAAAAAGGCCATCCCCTTCATCCAAAATTGAGAACAACCTTTAAATTTCTACTCGGACTTTTATTTTAGGTCATCGACCGTAGTTTTTATTAAGCTTTGGCCATTTTGGACAATCAAGATGGCAGATATAAAAATGACGGTCACAAGGTGAGTAGGTCCACTTTTTTTCTTTCATAAAGCCAATGCCTTTTTCAAGTGATGGTTGGAATGCAATAGCACTTAGGCTTATGCACTAGTAAATCGATAAGGAAAACAGAAATATTATATTATTATAGAATTTTGAAAATTATTTTCCAATGTATAAAAGTTATTTAAAAACAATTTTTTTTTGCGAAAAATAGATAAAACTTCTTACACCCAGGCATAAGAATCTAGTAGTCTTCAGAAGTTAAATTTAGATGCAGTAATGCACCCCGAATCGATTCTGTCCATCAGATTCTCCCATTTTAAAATGGCGTGTACAATATAGTGTAATAATATAATATTTATGTTAAGGGATCTGTGAGGATCAAGGTATTCCGCCATTTTGTATCCACCATAAATAGGTTCTTCTTTGACGTCACATGGATTATCGTGCTGCAATGACCTGTCATTTTATACTCATGTTCAGGATGGAATCGTAAAGAAAGAAACGTTCTGCTATTTTGCGTAGGCCATTAAATATAATTCTCAATAACGACATACAGATTCTTGGTTTGTACTTATTACGCCATTTCATATAATACTTATGCTCGGGGTTGTCGACAAAAAAGTCTTTTTGCGTCAGCTGCCACATTTGATTTTTAATGATCTTCCATAGCTTATTGTATTCAAATTGTGATATCGTTTTTTTTAATACCCATATCAGGAGGTTTGCAAGAGAAATATAAGTCCGTCATCTTGTGTCAGCTTCTATATTTATATGCTGAATCATCTCACGTAGCTTTCTGTATTCAACTTGTCATGCCCTCTATACCGATGAGGTTGTACTAAGATAGATAATCCGTCATTTGTTATAGCCTTAATAATAAATTTACCCTGATATTAAGTATACTAAATTGCATTATCTTTAGAACCAAGGTTGTATGCGAAATTAATGTTCGATCGTATGTCGGAAAGTGGTCGAACAATAGGTTGTCGAACTTACGAAGCCCTATGGATAAAGTTTTGAGCAACTCAATTTGCTCTAGAACATCGCCTTTTAGAACTCAATACTGACGTCACATTACAAAGTTCCACATATTATGAACAAACCAACAGTTTTGAATTTATTTTTACAATAAGAATTGCGTAAAAATATCAATATTCGTAATTGTTTTCTATTTATAAAAAGTTTGGCATACTTTACCTCAATAGTTACCACATTACACTTCAAACTGCGTACTTTTCTATTTCTATTTTTATTTTTGGATCTATATACTACATATATGTATTTGAATACTACAAGTATTTTATTCTTGCCTAACACATGTAAAGCATGAAAGATCTGTAATATTCTATCGTTTTAACATTATATATATTGGTCAATTAAAATTTTTTTTATATTGTACGAACAAAGAAAATCACGACACTGTCGTACTTTTGTCGTCGTATTTCTAAAAATTTGTGTCCACTACATTGCCTCAAAGGTTTTTAACTAAAATCACAGTAAATCGATAGATTGAAAAATATGACCCGAGATTTTGGACGAAAGAAAATTAAATTGAGCAGTTCAGGAATTGTTAAAGTTAAAAGACTTAATATTACACTTCTGTAGAGAAATAAAATACGTGAAAAAAACAAATGCACAAGGTCAAAGCTTTTACTGTTATTTTTAATGTTTTGTCTGTCAGAAAATAGCCTAAACAGATATGACTGTGTGCATCATGTACATAAACCCTTTATTTTTAAATAAAAACTCAAACAAATTTTGTTAAATACCTTACAACTTACTAATGAAATGTATCGATGGATGGGGACTGCATCGTTAAGACCTTTGATGAAAGAGGGACTTTTGTACATAAGAGGAGCATCATAGACATAAAAATCATGGCCTACACACATACAAATATAAATATATAAACATTTTGGCTCCGTTTGTCTGTTTAAATATAATGAACAGTTTCATGTAAGAGAAAAGAAACTATTAGATTACAAGTTAACTTAGTATCACTACAGTTAAAGATGTCGAATTATTATCTTAGTAATAATACAACAACTATGCGCTTAGCCGTGCCAAACGTAGTATGTACTGACGCCATCAAACGGCATAAAGCGATGCACAGTACAAAGGCTATGGCAACTTAATGGGAGCGGAGCTCAATGCAGACTGCTGATCGGGTGAGCTTTCTTCTGTGCACAGTCATCGACTCACACATATACATATTTAAGTATGCTGTAAAGTTATTTCGCATAGCACGATGCTTGCGCCCATGTGTATGTATTTATCTAATACAGTAAAGCGGCAATACTGCAACACTTATGCAACTATTCTTATTATTGCTTGAAAGCCATAAATATCGTACAAACCCTAGGGTTGATGCGTCGAAGACTTAAAAGCATCAAAGAAAAAAGAAAACAAAAAAAAAGTAAGAGGAAATAAATTTCTTCGTTGAAACCCAAAATAAGCTTATTTTCCGGATTGATGTAAAATGAAACGAGATACATCAAATTTTAACATTAGAAGAAAAAATTATACTAGTGTTGCATAATTCACAATTTGAAGGCAATTTCTACTATGAATTAAATCGAATAATATGGATTATTATATGCTTGAATGTACGATTATGTGTAATTCAGTGATCTTAATTATAAAAAGATTTCACATCTTTGTAATCCTTTCAACAAAGTACTAAAGTAATTTATAATATAAAAGTGTAGAAGCCGCTGCTTTTTGAAAATTCTTAGGATCGATTAGATTGCAATATAAATTATTTAAGATTGTTTGGTCTCTTTAGCAGGGATTGAGAGAACAGGTTTGTGAATGGGTCTGTCAAGAGTCGCGACAGCAGTTCTAACTTACGCTATCAAAACTTATAAATCATTCCCTGGAAAAACTTCTACAATCCTACTTGAAGGCTGTTTACCAGGTTGATAGTTGTTGGTTTTGATAACGACCAAATCGCCTTTCCTTACCGAACGCTGTTTAGCATGTCATTTTTGCATAGACTTCAACGAATTAAGATGCTCAGATGACCAACGTTTCTAGAAATGTTGCAGACTATAAGACAAATAATTCCAGCGTTTTAGAGAAGACAATTTATTTGTATCTATTTAAGGTTCGGGAGCTTACACAAGCTTCAATGCGAGATAGAAGAGTAGAATACTCTATAAATGTCAATACCTGCTTAACTGGTACCTGTTTAAGATGCAATTTTGCCGATCTCACCGCAGCTTTCCACAACCCTACATAATAAGGGGCATAGGCAGCTAAGGGTTAAGTTCCAATTCGTTCCTATTTCGTAATTTTGAGCATTTAAATGATGAGAATTCTCAAATTTTCTTAAATTTTCGTTCAATGCCTTACCACCAACAAAATTTGTCCCTCTATCGCTATAAAAATCGACGTGCAGAGAAACGATAAAACGGAGCTAAAAAGGCATCAAGGGAATAGTCTTCGACTATCTTATAGTGTTCCGCTCGCGTGATCATACAGATAAAGATTGTGATGTATCCTCTAATGCTGCTTAAAATATCATCTAAGATTAAAAATTATAAGTTCAGGCTAGAGTAATGATCGCTTTTGCCTAAAAAGAATATCCTTCAAGACAAATTTGGGCATCTGCAACGAGAAAGCTCTTCAGATCTCTAGAAACGAACCGATAGGCAAAAAAAGTCTTCTCCTGAAGGGATCTTTAAGAGGAGGAAGAAGCTCTTGAGGATATTGGCAGTTTTAGTAGGATTGATAATCAATATCTCCAAAGAATATGTGCTCGTGTATGCACACCTTTTACACATTTTTGCGCGCAAATGCACGCTTTTTACGTCTTTTTGCGCGCGTATGCATATCTTTCACACATTTATGCTCTAGAATGCACGCTTTTTACGTTATTTTGTCGCGCAAGTGCAGGCTCTTTACGTGTTTTGGCGCGCGTATGTATGCTTTTTACATGTTTGCGCGTGTGTGTGCATGGTCAAGCTAAATGAAATAATTGTTTTTAGCTATTGTGGATACGTGCGAGAACCAGATCAGCGAGTACAACGTTACCACAGCAAATACATTGCAGCAGTATGTAGGATGTATTTCTACTGCAAGAGTGAATAATATTGAAAAGTGAATTGATTTTGCTGAAAAAATATACAGTCGCTTAACTGCATCGTTACCGCACAGTAATTAAGTCTTGCGGAAAAGTTAGAATACCTAAATATTTTAAGTCAAATTTAGAGTGCTTATGACTAATTCAAGCATCATAAATGTAAAGTAAGCATACGGCAGGCAGTAGTTTCGAGTACAATACAGTCAGCGTTTAAGGGTTGCATTGCGATAGCAGTGTTCACGAACTTAACTCATCTAGATATAAAATCCTTTTTTACTAACGCTCGCTCTGTTTTAAATGAGGAAACAAAGGAGTCTTTACTTACTTATGATGCGATTAAAGCCATTGCAATACTTACAGCTCTCTTTGACAAGATCAAGAATGACGAGGAAGCGCAAAAAGCTATATACTTTAACGTCAAAAATCAACCTATATATCAGACAAATGATTTAATGGAGTGGTTTATCAATAATTTACAGCAAATAATTGAACGAGACCTTGAAGAATTTCAAGAACGAGAGTCAGGAAGGTTTTTCAAATCAATAGTCAATTTGACTGTGAATATAAACAAGTACTATCCACTACATAGCAGTTCTTATATACCACTACTAAAAGATATTTATGATAAAAAAGCTCGTGTTAATGAACAAAATAATGACTACATGTATTTTAAGTGGAGTGTGCTGTCAACACTGTCTTTACCGGAGCACGATCTTTACCATAATATGAACTATGAAAATTTGCATACATATCATATAACAATGCAAACTGATTATTTGTCATTTTAAAATTAAGATCACCATAAAAATAATATTGCGAATTTAGATAGAGTTTCTTATTTCTTATGTTGCAATGATCGAACATGCTAGCACTTACACCTATCTGATTTTTACGGTGTGTCTGGAAGGCTAATATACCATAGCGTGGTTTTTCCAACTGATTAGATGTTTTGACTGTCCATATATGTTTTGATGTTGTACATTAACAATCATCTTACGATAGTCTTCAGCAAAACCAAAAATCATACTTAGAGGAATCAAAATATCAAAGTAGCCATTATTATCTGTTAGACTAAGTTTTTTTGAGGTACTAAGCCAACCAGCATTTTCGATCAATACATCTTGATCAGGACTAAGCGTCAGCCAATTTTTCATGAGAGTGGTTTAACCCACATTTTTACACTTATACAACTGTATAGCGTTGATCTCGTATCTTATTTCATCAAAAAGGTGACAGATAGTGTTGCTCACTAACTGAGTATTTGTCGCGGCCGTCGTACCATCTGCTTTAACTAATCATCCATGAATATGTAAGGAACTACTAGATAGTAACAGACATAGGTCTTGATGTTGAATTAAAATACGAATTTCATCACTATTATTATAAGTTGATGATGCGTATGGCTGATAAGAATGAAATTAATAGTGTGCAATAGACTCATCAAACGTAACAGGAGACTGAATGCTTCAAATATTATTCATCTTTAAGACAACAAAAAAATATGCAAGCTAGTTTTGATCTTTTATTTTTAAGTCGAGACTTTTTAGAAACTGTATGTTTGGCTCGTTAATTTTTTATGCTTTGGCTGTCTTTTCCGACGTCTCAACGGTTTCGAAGCTCGCTATTGACTGAGCGTGAAAGGGCATGTTGAGCTGTTTCTATAGTTTTTTTGATTGTAAATGATGGTAATGGGCACCATGCTGGTTTTATGTGTAATCTTATTGTTATGACTTCTCTGCGAAAATTAATTAAATCACCAGTTTAATCAACTATACGCAGCTGTATGCGGTCAATTACTCTTCCAGCAACAAGTAAGTACATTATTTGCGATGGAACTTCAATAATTTAACATTCAGGTGGTACAGCAGGGAAAAATTCGTAAATCGTGTAAACTTTGTCTCCGTTTATATAAGCTTCACTAGTGATGTTGTACTCAACTCGTAATGCGTTAACCTTAAGAATGGTCACAGGTAAGTTTGAGTTGTGAGTAACGTTTTTTCTAAGAAGTCGTTGAGGGAAGCCTAAAAGCTTACCTATTGAATCCACGAATCTGAAATCGATAGTTTTGTTACGCGTAATGACGCTGCGAAGTGTGTTATTGTTCGGGTGGAGAGTAATGATTATTCCAAGATTATTCAGTGCTTTGATTAAGTATGCTTCAATATCTCGAATTTCGTAGCTGCCAGTTGGTAAAACAATTACTTGATCGTGTACAGAAAAATTTGTTGTTATGCTGATCTATGTTTGGAATTAAATTAAATGTTAAAAGTTCTACCAGACCAAGGATGTTGTTGGGTTTTGGCGATAATTCGATTAGTGGAAAATACTGCGCTTCTAGAACGGAAGAAGTACCAGACAGACTAGGTGTCAATGTTTCTTCCATGACTGTCATCATAAAACTAAGCTATTCTAGCATTGCAAGTGCTTTGACAGAAATTTTAGGCAAAGATGACCGCAATTGTAAGAAATAAATTTTTGATACCATTTGTGATTATACCTGACCTTATTAAAGCCCAAATTTAACAATAACTCTATAGGTGGCTGCAAATCTCCAAAACTGTCATAGTAGACAATATTATTACCATGTTTTTGATACGCAACCCAGTGAGTTCCACCTCCGTTCTTATCGTCAAGATTTACTATAGCAGTTTCATGGTATCGCAGCCGATCGCTCGGTAAGTCATTTTGCATGAGTACTCCGCAATCATAGAAAATTTTAAATAACTTAGCGAATTTTATCAAATCCACATTTGTCAATGCTCGACGAGGTGATGTTACTTTTTTTTAGGACTTTTATTTTTTTAATACCTTTTCCGTACGGCTTTTAATATACTCACAATCCAGATTTGTGCGGTTTAAGATAGAGACCCTTTCCAAAAGCAATAGCTTTCATAGTTTTATTATGTCTCTGACTTTCGTTTAGTTATTTTTTTGCTGACTTAGCTACATAAACGCTCTTCATGATTCCTGCTATTCCATTTGCTATAGCCCCAGCTGCACTTAAGCCAGCAAATAAAGATACCACCAACTTGTGCCGGAAGGCGCAAGATGCGAGGAACTGTAATACGCTTTTTGCCACCGGATTTTTTGACTGCACTGCAAGCACCTTTTAAAGAACTGCTGACTACATTACGTGCATCGTTGCTCTTAGTATCCATTTCATGTGAGGCAGCCTTAATAACTGCCCTTAAAGCAGTATTAAGTTTCTTTGTTGAACTTTTTTTCTTCGTTTTTTGTTTTAAACCCATACCTAATTTACTCTTTAGCTTCATAGCACCTGTTACCAGAATAGCGGCTGTTTTTTTACTAATACTTGAATCTGAAGCTTCAACTCTTTTCCAAGTCCTCTCAGCTAAAAGTTTATCTGCTTCGCTTCTAGCCTCAAGATCTTGTCAACTCTTCGAATATGCGATATCGTGCTCTTTGCACGCTGCGTCTAAAGGATTTATTTCTGAATCACCTATAGCGAGCCGTTCCATAAGTTTAGTACCTGGACCGCAGTACTGATAGCCTGGCAAGTGAATTTCTACAGGTAAAGAATATATGATTTTATTCACAAGACCACATCCTCTCTTACCATGTGTGATCATTACTATTCAAAGGTTGGATCATGACTGAGCACTGGGAAAAATAATTTCTATATTTAAAGTTGTACTAATGCCAGCATAGTATGACACACGCGCACACAGAAACACGCGTGTATACATATGACTGAAAGAAGTATAAAAGTGCTGTATTATTTATGCTGCAAATTAGTTTTAATTGTATCTTCATACAAAGAAGACAGACATGAAATTTAAAGAACTTTCTGTTAAATTACAAGTCCCGAACTTCGACGCTGTTGTAAAACAAGAAAAGCGTAAAAAAAGATATGGCAAACTGCTTCTTGACAGTATACAAGCTGTATTTTGCGGTCCATCTAGCTGCAGGAAAACCAATAGTTTATTAGCCTTAATAGTACACCCTAATGGAGTAAAGTTTAAAAACATGTATATATATTCAAAGTCACTTAATCAACCGAATTATCAATTCTTTAAAGAAATACTCGAGCCTATAGATGGTAGTAAATACTTACCTTTTAGTGATCATAAAGAAGTAATATTTTCAGATGATGCTCCACCAAATTCTATTATAATTTTCGATGATATAGCCTGCGAAAAACATAATAATGTAAAAGCATATTTCTGCATGGAAAGGCATAAAAATATAGATTGCTTCTATCTTTGTCAATCATACGCTCAAGTTCCGAAGCACCTCGTAAGAGATAACGTTAAATTTTTAGCTTTATTTCGTCAAGATGAAGTTAATTTAAGATATGTAAGTTATGATCACGTAAATTTAGATATGCCAAACATTTAATTTAAAGATTTATGCTCCAGCTGCTGGAATGATGAAAGATTTGGATTTGTTGTCATTGATGAAGACAGACAAATAAGTAATGGTCGATATAGAAAGGGTTTTGATAAGTTTGCCATAAATATAGAACGTACATAGAATAATATTGGCAGTTTACCTTGAGACATTGTAGCATCAACATGTATAAAAAAGAAAAAGACATACTTTATCAATTGGTTAAGGCAAGAGAAGCCGTTAAAAGGAAATATGGAGAGTTAAAGCTTGGAAAAGATAAGGTTAAAAAAATTCTCAGTGAAACGTTAAAGCCGATTACAGATCCTCTGAAAGAAATCGTTACTGAAACAAAAAAAAGACAAAAAAAAGTAAATCTATAATTCATAATTATTTCAATAACGATAAAAAAGATAAAGTCGTTAAAATGTGGATGTAGAAAGATGCAGTGATGATGATAAAGATGATAGTGAAATGACGTTTCAGTCCGTTGCCCGTGAAAAGAGAGTTGATGATGATAAATTGGATGATATCCTTCAAAACCTAACTGATGATAGTATCCAGACAAACAAAAATTCAGCTAGTGATTTATACTTACAAATACTTGATCAAAATGAGAAAAATCTTTTAGTTTTAGTGTATGGAGTTCGAAAGGAAAATGGAGTTTACATGCTGGGTGATTTACCAATATATTTTGAAAATAATTCCATCAAAATACAAGGCTCAAAATATCCAATGAGTAATGGATTGATGAAGCTACTTCTTAAAAAACATCCTGATGAATCTCGTATTTCAGAGAATGATTTAGAAAAATATCGTATGATTTTAAAAACTTCGAATGCACATAGAAAGGAATTCAACGAAAATGGACCTATACGAACACATAATAGCCATAAGTTTAGCAAAATTATTGCTTTAATGTTTGATGTTATCGCTAGTAAAAAAGGAGGTTCGTTGCTACCTCAGTATAAAATTGCTCGGGTGATGCAGCGAGTAGATTATGTACACTGGGACAATCTCAATGAGTTAGTCGATCGTTTACGCTTTTTACGGCTGAAAAATCGGCAGGAAATCCAAGTCATAACAGTGAAATTATATCAATAATTGAAGAGCTGCGTAAAGCAGGGTATATACATTAATGTGCGCTGTCATTGATTTCAGTTTCAAAATAAGCGTTGACGAATTTGGTCGTAAGCTCGGTAAGACTGAACGTGGTGGTCGCGGTCCTCTGGGTATTGGATACAAACTGACTACAGATGGCCAGTATGATTTAGATAATAAAAGATCGTGCAATGTTGCGGCTCTAAAACAACTTTATGATGTAGTGAAATATGCTTACATAAATGGAAGAATTGAAAGAATTGACAAAGACATAGATAGCATTCGAATCTTCATATATAACTTACAAAAAAAATTTTAAATTCTTGAAGCTAATTCATCAGCAGTGAACCTAGATGCTAAATAATGCACAGCGTTGTTTTCAAAATTCATAGGCCTTCACGATGTAATTATCCTCGCCGAAAGTTTGACGTGCGTGGTTTAGATGAGACTTGGCAAGCAGACCTTGTCAAAATGCAGCCATACGCTGGTGACAACAAAAGTTTTAGATATATGCTCACAGTGATTGATATTTTTTCTAAGTATGCATGGGCCGTTCCTATTAAGAAAAAAACTAGTGAAGAAGTCTCAGCAGCAATGGAGTCTATATTTAAAAAAGGTAGAATACCAA
>JAPYYV010003857.1:0-17550 GCA_030522625.1 Copidosoma aretas
AAGATTCTACAGCTTCGCCAGCCTCCGTACAGTCCCGACATAGCTCCCTGCGACTTTTGGATGTTCCCAAAATTGAAAATGGCGCTCAAAGAAAAGCGGCTCGACGACATCGAGACGATTCAGAGTAATGCGACGCGCGAGCTGAAGGCCATCCCAAAATCTGCGTTCAAAGACTGCTTTAAGATGTAGAAGCACCGCTGGGAGCGTGTGGTTCAATCAAATGGGGACTACTTCGAAGGATGCTACGACCCGGGTGCCAAAGAATAGCACTAACGCGGAGATATGAACGCAGGTCGGATACTTTTCGGACACACCTCGTATATATACAGACACAATAAATGTAGACCCATTTTACTAACCGATATTTATTGTAAATAATATAAATGTTATAACTTGGTACTGCTTATCACACTGTGAGAGCAAAGCTGGTCAACAATACACTGGCCTCGTCGCTTGGCTATCGCTCGCATGAGAGGATGGCTAATGAGTCATCGCACTATCATACATGTAAAGTTTGCTACCTTAACAATACATCACAACTCTCCCGCTTCCATAAAAATTGACGTGATACGACAAATACAGTTTAGAAGAGCGTCGAAATGCGCATTTATCAATATTTAATCATTTGATCAATGTGAAGCTTGTAAATTATGATACCGAATATTTTAAGAGGGTAGGTTGAGGGCTAATTCTTTTAAATCACTTTGGCTGCTATTTGCTTGTTACTTCACACACCATAGTTGTCTATCATAGTGTCGTCTCCTATTGCTACGTTTACTTTTCGTTTGCCAGTGCGATTTGAGATTTGACAACGTTGTTTCTCATCGACTTCTTAAACAACATTAGGCCTTAATACATCAAATCGCGTTTTTAATTCACTTCCTAACATAAGGTAAGCCGGACTTCTGCGCGTTGTACAATGTTCTATGCTACGGTAGTCGAACCATAACAGCTTTACAGCCGTGTTTAGCTTCACACCTCCTTAAACTATTTTTTCGACCTTATTCTTAAACGTCTGCACAAAATGTTTGACTGCTCAATTAGTCGCTGGATGGTATGGAGTAGAGTACGTGTGTTTGACTCCACTTTTATTTAAAAACAAATTAAAATCAGAACTTTTGAATTGCGGGCCTCCATCCGTAATGCAGTGCAGTGGCAAGCCAAGACGCGTGAAAAGTTTTTTAAACTCTTCAATCAACCTATACGCCTTCGTGTTGTTTTAAAAATTAATTATTTCAGGCCACTTTGAGTATGCGTCTATTACAATTAAATACATGTTACCGTGAAATGGCCCGGCAAAATCACAACGAATGCTAGCCCATGGGTGTGTCGGCCAAGGCCATGTCTTCAATGGCGTATGTGCTGTTTTTTTTTGCTCTATCGTACATATCTTACATTAATTTACCAAAGATTATATATTGTAATCATTTCCTGGCCACCACACTCTGATCCACGCCAACATCTTAATTTTTACTATTCCTAAATGAGTAGAGTGAAGTTCTTGAGGAATAAAGGCTTGCATGCTTTTTGGAATAACAGCTCTCAAACCCCAAAACATGCATCCCTTCTCGACCGGTCATTCTAATTTTTTTGCGCTATATTTATTTTCTTCATCTGATGAATTTTTATTATTTGGCCAATTATTCAATATATATTTCATTATTTTAACCATCGTGGGGTCCTTTCTCGTTTCTGCCGATAGCATTTTATGATCTAGTGATTGTATTACTACATCGACAAATTTAACATAGCTAAAATCAGTATCTAGTTCTAATAACATGATTTCGTTTGCTTTATTATCTACCGGGAGTCTGGATAATACATCACAATTTGCATTTTCTTCTGATTTCATATGTTTTATAGTATACCTGAATCCCGATAAATAATATGACCAACGCTGTAAACGATTATTCGCTGTGATAGGTATCCTTTTTCGTGGACATCAATTGCAGTGCTTTGTAGTCAGTTCTAACGATAATCTCTTTTCCAAAAATAAATTGGTAGAAACGCTTGAAACCGAAAATTATTGCCATGGCTTCCTTGTCTAGTATTGTTCTGTTAAGTTCTCGTTTCTGAATTTTTTGTGACGCTAGTGCAATTGGTTTTTCGGTCTTATCGGAGTACTTATGCGATAATATCGCTGATATACCGTAATCCGACTTATCGCACGCTAAAACCATTTTCTTTTTTGGGTCATAATGTGCTAGTACTCGCGGCGATATTAATTCGTTTTTTAATCATTTGAGCGCTTTTACACAATCGTCATTCCAATTAAATTCTGTTTTATTCAATAGTGTGTATAACGGCATTAAATTTTCAGCCCTATTTTCCAAAAATCGTGAATAGAATGTGACCAAACCTAAAAATGAAGCCAACTCCTCTTTATTCTTCGGCTGCGGCGCATTTTTCATACCTTAAATTTTAGACTTTGACTTGTGTAGTCAATCTTTGTCTATAACAAAATCTAATACTTCAATCTTATCTTGTAAAATTTTTTTTTTTTTCTAATTCACTTTTAATCCTCATTCTAACAATCTTTCACACACTTCCTCAATATTTTTAACATGTTTAATCTCTGAGCTGCCTGTAATATATATATTCCCCGTAAACATTCATTCATTTTCCGCTGAACGTCCGCAGGAATTGGTAAACACCCTTCGGAATATTTGTATACCTAAACAGACTTTTGTATGTTACAATTTTTAGTAACTGAGAAGTTTTTTCGTCAACAGGGAACTGCACGTATGCATGCGTTAAGTTCAACTCGGAAAAAAGAGTGTCATTTTGAAGGCTTGAAAAAATGTTATCAATCGCATGCAGAGAATATTTGTTTTCAATAATATAAGGATTAAGTGTGAGCTTAAAATCCCCGAATATTCTAATGCTAACATTACTTTTGAATCTTGGTACTATACGTGTTGCCCACTCGCTTATTTCTACTGGCTCTAGATGGTCCAAACTTACTAAACGGTCTAGTTCTTTTTCCACGAGCGGCCTTAACGCGTGCGCTACATACCTACATTTTAACGCCACGTGTCTCGCATCATCTTTTAAATAAATTTTTTACTCGCTTTTAATATGTCCACCCGGCGTATCACTGAATAATGCACTATACTTATCATAAAATTATTTCGCTATATATTCGCTAATAATTTTATACAGGTAATTTAAATTCTCAATTTTTATTTTTAATGGCCACATTTCAAACACATGCAATCATTGTCTTTATAATAACTCCGGCCCGTTACTTTTAAAAACAAAACAATCTAAATTTTTTTAACGCCATTGTGCTCGACTTCAACATTTTCCAGTTTTCCTATAGGCTCAATTCAGTACCGCCACGCCGTATACTTTGAAATTTCTTTCCGTTACAGTAAGATTCAAACTTTTGAAAAATGTATCATAACAATTCTCTGGATTAATTATAGCGTGTGTACCCGTATCAATCTCCAGTTAGTCTTGCTACCGTTTACCAAGAATGTTACAAACATAGGCCCTGAGTCATCAGTAATATTCATATACCTTACATACCCGTCTGTATCGATCGCGTAAATTTTAAGAAAATCTTGCTCACGAGCTAATATCGACGTTTCCTCCGCGTTGTTATCTCCCTGCATTCTTTTTACTTGCTGGCGTGAAGATCCGGTCTGGATTTTCTTGCACATCTTAATCAAGTATCCGCTTTTCCCACATTGATGACACTCGTAGTGTCGAAAACGACAATCTTTATCCATATATCTTGGCTTCCCGCAACAATAACAAATAATTTATTGCTTATAATATTCCTGCTGTTTGTTTTGGTGCTGATAATCTCCATTAGCTGTTTTGTATTTCTCGAAATTTTTCGATGAGTTTTCTCCGCTTTCATTCCAATCTATGACTTTGCTTTGTTTTAAATCTCAAACACGTCACCTTCAGTACATTTCTTTTCTAATACTTACAGTGTTATTAAAGCATTCTTTTCAGCCGCTTCTCTTGCAACTGCTTCATCTTCTTCTTGTTCTTTTTCCGTATTCAAACTAGTCTCCTCTCAAGTCTCCTTGTTCTTTTCCGATTCCTTATCTTCACTCGCACTATCTTCCGACTCAGCTTTTTCTTCTAAGTCTTTTTTAGTATTTCTCTTAGTCTTTCTCGTAAAGTATCGAATTTTTCACTAGGTTCGCACTTAACATCTTGGTTTTGCAACTCCTTAACTATCTCTTCCTTGTTGAGAGTTTGCACCCACGTTAAGTCTTTTTTTTCACGAACCACATAATAACTTTACTGCACCTTCCTACAGTAAAGACGCCTTAACTTTTAAGCATTCTTGTCCCCAGTTATGATGTATATACAGACACAAAAAATGTAGACTCATTTTAGTACCTGATATTTATTGTCAGCAATATAAATGTTACAACTTGGTACTGCTTATTACAATGCGAGTGCGAAGCCGGTCAACAATACACTGGCCTCGTCGCTTGGCTTTTGCTTGCATGAGAGTATGGCTAATGAGTCATCGCACTGTCATACACATAAAGTTTGCTACCTTAACAATACATCACAATTTATATAAATTTAGGCTTGATTGATTCCAAGAAGCATTATTTCTGCCTGTCCACTCATTATTTTGAGTGAAAATAACCATGCAATTGGTAATTAATGAAAAGATATCAACGTGAGGTAGTTGATAAGGTAGGAAGTCGAGCAGATAAAACTTAACTTTTTAAACTTAATATTTCAAAATATCGTGAGTAGACGCACATACATCTTTTTATTTCAAAGGTCCTGTATAAATTTCAGGACATTCCATACATTAATTTTCTCCCTCAATTCACGACTGATTAAATAATATTGGCGATTGATTGATTCCATAAAGCAAAAGCTCTGTGTGTCTTCTCCATATTTTGCGTATAAATAACCAACAGATTAATAATTCTTAAAAATTCATGGATATGTAGTCGCTACGGTAGAAACTCTAGATGATATACTGGATGCCCTTTGTATTTTCTTTTAATTTTTAATAGAATCAGGAAAAAAAGGAAAAAAATTCATCGCTTTTAGTCTGTATGCGTTCTTAACACATTTAAAAAATTGAGAATTAATAAAAATTTGTTGGTTAGGTTTTCATTTTTAGGCCTTTTTCATCCGTATTTAAATAATGAGAAAATATTAAAAATTTTATCATTTCATGTTTGCGTTCGATTGACAGTAATAAAATTGACGTTCCATAAAAGTTCAGTTAGGTTTTAGATTTTTGGTTTTCACTATATTTATTCTAGATTTAATATCAAACTCAGAAAGAAAAAATATAAATTTATCTTCCTGTTTTTAAAATCTGTGAGATATTAAAAAAATCAAGGTTTAATGAAAGTTTGTAGCTTGGATATTTTTTCAAGGTCTTTTTTATTTTCTTAACCCTGTATTCTGTTGATGAGAGGATAAAAAAATGTATCATTGAATCTTGTTTCGGTTGCCAAATATTAATGAAAGTAAGGTTTGAAGAAACTTTTTAGGTTAGGTTTTGGATATTCGGCATCGTCTAAATTTATTCTTAACTCCATATCGAATTTATCAAAAAAAAATTCCTATTTGTATGCGTGCACGAGATGAATGAGAGAAAAATATTGAAAAAATCTGCTGTGAGCCTTATACACGAGACAATATCCCGCGTTAAGATAATAATGATCACATGTTATTTTACTGAGAATCATAACTTTTCCGATGTATACCTATGTATTGGGAAACAACTACCTTAATGCAAATTTTTAGGGCAAATTTTAATTTTTATCCTCCGTAATATTTTTTCCTTATTATATATCTGATAAAAAAAAAATTAATTATGTCTAGTTGCGTTCGCAAGATATTACGTATTGAGTAAAAAGAACAAATCCACACACTTGACACCGCTGCTGACCGGAACGCTTCCCGCAGTTAGCATCTATATTATTTGACGGTGCCCACGAAAACTATCACTCCGAAACCACAGCAAACAATTCCCATTACTATTTGGGGAGAAAAGAATTCTCTCTCCAACACTACGATGAAAAAAATCTCCTCAAGAATCCCTTCTATAAATTTGGAGGTAAAACCAATGTATCTTGATAGAATTAGAAGCAAAGATTATTTATTTGGTTGTATTACAAAATTGAACCTTTTCAATTTTATTTTGTGATATTTCTTACAATTTAAATTAAATTTCGATTTTTTATGAGTCGTGTTTTTAATAAAAACTTGTGGTAAAAAAAAATTTTATTCAGATCAATTAAGTTAACATACATAAACTTCCCACTTCTTTCATATTCTTATAATGAGGAGGTTTTGGAAATCGGGCACACGCCAAGTGCTGGGGACTCTATGCATGCATGCATAGAGAACCAAACGAAGCGCGAAGAAGTTCTCACTCAAACCCAATAGGGTAAATTGATGCATGCTGCGTGTGTAAATAATCCATATCAAATAAACCATATTAGTCAAAATGAAATCAAAAACTTAAGCACATTGGATATTACGTTAATTTCTTAAAAAGTTCCGATCATCTAAATTCGTTAAATATCAGTTGATCCATTTGAACCTACCTTAGTCAAGTTCAAAAGTGATTTCAGTGAAGACGCAGAACCTGCAAACTTTTGCAGAAAACATTAAGATTTTAGAGATCTCATAGGAACTCACAAACTAAAAGTGGCACGCAGTAGAAAAATTGCTCTCAGCGAAAAAAAAGAACAGGATGTACAAAAAAGTTTTAAAAAAGACGGATACCTGAATAGTATCACTACTTTGATACGAACACGTTAAATGGTAAGATTGATCCAAAAATATGATAGCGTCCCAATTTACTAAAACAAAAAGTTGAATTCATCTTTTTTTTTTTTTCTGAGATAAAGATCAATCCACATGTTATTTGTAGTCATGTATTTGTTTGTCTAAAAAAAATGAATTTATTATTTGTAGAGATGACAGTAATTGTATTTTTTTATTTCTTATTACAGAAAAATATCAGAAAATAAAAATTGTCATTCGAATTATAAATGTACATTCTAAATAAATAAATGTATATTCTTTTGAATGATTGTTTTGAGTTGTTTCATTTTAAATCAAGCAATACCACAAAAGTTGCAGCATGTTTTTTCTACCTTCAGGTTTATTTTATTCATTCATGATTTCGTTATTATTTTAGTTGTGTGCATAAAACCTAACTGCATTAAACAAAAATTCATTTTCTTAATTCAATTTATAGCAGCTATTTTGTTTAATATTAACATTGTACCGTTACTTATGAGAAACTAAATGCTATTCTCTTCAGTGATGCTAGAAACCAAGACTTTTGTAGCATGCACACTCACTTAACTATCTTTCTTTCTCTTAACGGCTGGAGTGGAAGCGCTCTCCTACCTTTACTTGAACTTAAGCTCCATCGACTTCTTACAACTTAAATACAACTGATCAAGTTCTACAGTGACAGACGATAGCTTAATGGGCTAATCGATTTGCTCCTGCTTGACGATGGGTCTTCAATTCCTGCCAGTATCTTAATTTTTTGTTGTTGTGATTATTATTCATACTGTTATTAATTATTGCTGTAACTTGTTTGTATAACTATTATTTTTATCAGACACTCTTTAAACATTCTCCTTATCATAATGATTTTATTATTATTTTCATCATCATTATGAACTACTACTAGTTTATCCTCTACTATTATTACTACTTACATTATTACTTACAATATTACCACAGCTGGTTCGAATATTACTTAGTAACAATCTGTATTCTTCTTTTTTCTGCTGAACAATGTTACTACTACTGTTTTTATCATTGCTATTTTAATGTACATTTCGTAAAAAGCTTCGATGGCTTGGCGGTGAGCATGCTAGCTGCCTAGTTTGAAAAATTCTGAGGGACCGATGTTTGAATCCCGTCGAAAAATATCAAGATTTTTATGTACCAAACAATTGCTTTGGATAATAGTACAGTTAAGAAGTTGAAAAAACTCAAATATCCAGCGCTTATTAATATAAAATGGAAAAGTATAATCATTCAATAACTTCAATTTAAATTTCTGATGATTCCTTCCACATATACAACGCAAAAAAAATGTCCATGGTATTTAACAAGGGTGATTCACTAATAAGATAAGATGATACTATAAGAAAAAAAAGGTTAGAATATTTCAACCGTCGTCCACGTCGGAAGCTCTATACTTTTTACGAGAAGACATAAATTCTCTATCTATGTGTTTGAAATAAACAAAATTTTTTGTGTTTTAGTTTAGGTAAAAAAATTGTACGAATCAATACAAAATTATATAAAATTGTTTGATCATGTAATAAAAAAAAAAAAGTCAATAATTTTTATAATTCCTGCATTTATTCTTTTACTAACATAAACAACACGCTTCTATTGAAATGAAAAAAGTTATAAAAAGCAAAATTGTTCATTCTTTTTATTTTTAGTCATTATTATATATTTCTCACAGAACTCCTCTCTATTTGATGATTATTATCATGATTTATTTGTGTAAAAACTACTTCCTTGAAGTCACATCTTGATACGTAAATGTATTGATGGGCATCAGAAGATAAGATTTTAACATTAATTAAATATTTCTGTCAATACCCAGATGTTAAATTCCTTAGTTTTAAACAAGAATTATGAAAGTAAAGAAAATTAATTTTAGCATAGAACACAGCGTTAAAAAAATTTTCAATTTTTGTTCTGGTATTACTTTTGATTTATTAAAAAATATGGATTGTCAAAAATTCCTGAATAATTTAAGTAAATTATTTACATTTGTAATATATTGAAGTATGTTTTGTTAATTTTTTTTTTTTAATTAGAAATATTACGGGAATTTTTCAATTATGAATAAATTTAGTTGAAAAAAAGATGATAATTTTAGACCGACGGAATAAAACTTTAAGTTAGTTGTAAAATCAATAATATATGTAAAAATCAATGCAAAGGAATAATATAAAGGCATTTTCAACACCATAAATCTTTTTAAATGATGAAATTGAATTACATAAAGTTCATCAATGTAACAATCAATAATTGCATAAAGCGAGTAACAAACTATAGAATATTTTTCGAGTATATTCGTCTCCTTCTTTTTATAAGGTTTCATTCCTTTAAATCATACAAAGAAATGTAGAACTAATAATTTCAAGCATGTTAGACTTCCATTATTCGATCGAGAATATGCTGCCCGACTGCCGTTTGCCTGGTTTCAGGCGTGCTACACGCCCTGTAGGGCGAGCTGAATGCAAAAGCAGCTGCATGCGCAGCTCATACCTAACTTGGGCGAGTAGCCTTCCGGAAGTTTTTCCAGTGTAAGTTCAGGCACTGAAACAATCGGTTCACCTATTAAAAAATAACCAGGTGTCATAGGCATTGGGTCGTTTGGATGATAGCTGAAATGAGATAAAGGTCGTGAGTTTAAGCAGGCCTCGACTTTGCAGAGTAAAGTGCTTAGCTTTTCAAAGGTGAGTATGATGTCGCCAATGATCCGACGCAGATGCCTATTCACAGAGCGTACTCCCGCTTCCCAAAGTCCACTAAAGTAGGGGGCAGACAGGGGTATGAACGTCCATTCAACGGCGTCATTTCAGAGAGTTTCAGCAGACTGTCGATAAAAGTTCTATGCTTTGGTGAACATTTGTCTGAGCTCCTTATCTGCACCATGGAAGTTGGTCCCATTGTCACTTAGCAGCGTTTGACAGCGACCTTAATGAGCGGCAAACCTTTGATAAGCAGCAATAAATGCTAAGTAAGTCAAGGTGGATACCACTTTGAAGTGGGTGGCCTTAGTTGCTGTAGTATTGCTAGGTCAATCGTGCATTTTCTATACGTCTTGTTGATCTAAGTACTCCAGAGTCATCTAAGGATAGTTTAAAGGTAGCTAATCGTAAAATTAGAGGGTAACCTATTCCCAGATTTCAGGGCTTGATAAAGCTCAAGAGTAGCCAAGAACTGAGAGCGTCGTGAACCTAGACCTTTAAGGTTGAAATAAAATCGGGAGAGGTAGTCCGTTATCCTAACTAATCGGGTAAGAGAAGAGAATCTTACTAATAAGTCCAAATTTTCATCAAGATAAGCTGTTAAGGCTGTCACTCCAGCCTTGATCTCTGGAACAGTATCGGGCAGCTCAATATATACAATCAGGTGTTAAATCATGGTCAAGATTTTGAATGTAATCGGGGCCGTACCACCACAACTTGAGATCTTTTAATTTAATAGGAGAAATACTTCGGGTAGCAATGTCAGCTGGGTTCAAAGCAGACGAGATACAATTCCAATATTTTAGTGGCAATATGGACTGAATTTTAGTAACACGGTTTCCAACAAACGAGGTCCATTTTGAGACATGCCCAGAAATCCAAGCAAGGGCAACTCGAGAATCAGTCCATGCATAAGTTTTAAGGGATTCAAGTTGTAGTTCGTCCTTGACACAATCCAGTACCTCGGCTAACAAATTTGGCCCACAGAGCTCCAGCTTTGGGATACTCAAGACCTTGATTGGGGCCACACGACATTTGGCAACAAGCAAATTGGACTGGCAGATTTTACCTGGTAATAAAACTTGTATATATAGTACAGCTGCATAGACATGCTCAAAGGAATCACAAAACCCATGCAACTCGATATAAGAGGAATTTTTCGAGTTCATACCAAGCCAACTGGGTACCTTTATTGATTCTAACTAAACAAGGGATTCATAAAATTCAATCCACTTTTTTGCCAAAGAATTAGGTAATGGACTATTCCAGTCAAGATCCAGAAGCCATTTATCTTGAATTAAAATTTTTGCAAAAATCAAAACTGGAGAGAACCAGCCTTGAGGATCAAAAAGGCAGGCTATTTTTGATAATACTACACGCTTTGTGGGTGGTTCAGTGGATTTTGGAGACAGAATCATTCTTATTGAAAAGTAAATCTAGTCAGGGCCTGGTTAGATCTATCACAATAAAATTCGTTGCAACTTGCGATCTTTGGGTTGAACTAGGATTTGTCTGAACATTTGGTCAATGTCAGCAGTAAAAACATGCTTTAACATTTGTCAACGGGATAAAACTACCCAGATGTCCTTTTAAAGCTTAGGGCCAGGATATAAACATTTACTCAAGGAGTAACCTGATGGAGAGGAAGAAGAACCATTAAATACAACGCGAATTTTTCTATAAAGGTATGATGTTTTAAGGACTCCATGATGTGGCAAGAGATAACCATCATTTATAGGCATGGATGAAGTAGACATATGTTTTAATACTTGAAATTCAGACATAAATTTAACCTACTTTGAGAAGAGTGCAGGATTTTTTGTTAGTGACTTTCTAACCCAAAAAGGAGTCGAGTAGCAAACTTATGGTTTGATTGCAAATACTTTTTTAGGTCACGTTTAAAGGATAGTGAAGCTATGTACCGACCCTCCCGTACGTTGAACTGAATTAACAAAAAATGGTTCGCACCTGGTTTCCTCCTCAGAAGGAATCGGACTACCGTGGAGATCTTCAACTAACCAAAATTTTTGTAAATTGCAATTAACACACTGCTTGGTGTGAAGAACATCAAGGTCCAAAAGATTTTCGGAACAACTAATAAATAGGGAGCCGATTAGATCCTTTTGTACGCTGGTAGGTGTAAAAAAAGAGGACTCCCAAAAAAGCTCTGTATCAAATTCAACCCAAGATAAAAATGCTTGAATATCCTTAGGGAAACGGCTAGGTTGGCAAAATTGAGGGGGAAAAGTTTTTCCAGACAGAACCCAAACGAAAATAGTAAATTTGCCACTGGTTCTTGTATTGAACCGGAGTGAGTGCCATCTTTGTATAAGAAACCCGTAAGATTAGCACCCAGGATAACATTAATTGGACCCGGAGTGGCAACAGTTGGATCAGCCAGCTTTAATTGGGAAATATCAGGCCAATCGAGGTTTGTTACTTTGACGTTTGGGGTACAACGGGTCAACTGATTCAAGAGTAGGGCAGTGAATGGTAATATTGACTCAATAATATCGATTGGGGATACAGATAAGTTATTCTCTTCCTTTATCTTACCAGCTTGACAGGAATTTATACCACAGAAGGTACTTTTGACCGGACGCCTAGACAATTTTAAAGACAGAGCCGCATGCTCAGAAATAAAAGATGAATTGAAGAAGTGTCCAAGAGTACTCTGAGTACAATCGATTTTCCAGATTGAGAGACAAGTTTTATTAAAGCCGTCGGCAATCAGAACTGAAAACTGTAGGTACTGGAGGACAGTTATCCGAATAATTTTGCACTTCATCGCCAGAATCGTTGAATTAATTAGAATCATTAGAGTCGTTAAATTATATAACATTCTCAGCTACACACAATTTTCGATTCTAGCCAAGCTGTGATTAAGGGTTTTTTTGACGATTTGAACTTGTGCTCAATGCATCATGCATCAAGATATGGTGTTTACCATTACAATCATTGCACCTGTTAGAGGATTCACAAGTTTTTAGATCATGTCCAGCATTTGCACACAAAAACCCAGCTTGGCCTGTACAACATGCTCTTTTCTTTGATTGGGTCCTGTCCTTTGAAATTCCTACATTTATATACAGCATGATTTTCAGAAAAATATGTGCAAGAATCGACAGATTTATTTTAAATGCAAGCGCAAAAACTCCCCTTTGGATTTACTGTTCTCGTGGTTCATCTTTCCGTGCCAGAGAGGTCTCGAGGGTTAAATTTTTTTGAATGACCAACTGCCTCGAGGGCATGCATGCAATTTTCCAAAAATTGCAAAGTTGATTAAATTTGGGTACTGATTTGCCATCACTTAAAGATGTCCCCCATTGCACGCGAGTAAATTTATCCAACTTCTCTCACAAGATAAAAGCGAACCATGAATCCCAAGCATCAATTGGTTTGTTAAGCCCTTCCAAAGCTCGTATTATTTGTTTAAAGGAGTTAATTATCGACCTAAAGTCCAAAGCGTCTTTGGAAGATTTCACTGGTTCTAAATTAATTAACTTCCGTAAATATACATTGGACAATACCCCTGTATTATCATAGCGAGTCCTTAAATAAACCAAATCAGACAAGTAGCCCTCATTTATAGGGGGAACATTCGCGATAACCTCTGCAGCTTCCCCGATTAAACAAGATTTGAAATACAAGAACTTCCTTACATTACTCAAACCTTCTACTTAATCTACTAAAGCGTTAAGCTGGTCCTTAAAGCTAGTCCGATGAAGGGGATCTCCGTCGAAGTTAGGCAGATCGATCTTGGGTAGCTGGATCTGCTGAGACACTGCCTGCGCCGTTTTATTCGGGTTGCCTTCCGGTTAAGGATCAGGGTCCTGGCACCCCTCAATCTTTTGAATCGAATTGTCAATGTAACAGCAGGCATTTAGGTAGGCCTCCACAGTGTAGTGTATGATGTCTTCTTGCACGTAGGAAGACTAACCAATATCCTTGACACGCATCAGCATACCATGATTATCAAAAAAGTCGTTCCAGTACTATTGTACGAATCTTTTTTGGCCTTCAAAATGTGTCACAGTTTGCCTGTCTTTAGGAGTTTTTTTTAGATTTGGCTGAGCATTTTAAAGTTTTTTAGCCAAGTTACTTTGCTCTGCTAGCAGCTCTGTGAGCGTATCCATGATGAAAATGTTTTTTTTTTTAAGAAAAAAAATGTTTTTCAAACAACAGAGGCAAAATTATAAGAACAGCTAGTTGTACATCAGAATGAAACGAAAGAGAGGGACGTGCTACACAGCTGCAACAGGGCGCGTATAAAGTGGCCCGCACCAGCTACAGAAGCGGCAAAATACGTCTGAGCTTGCCGTGCAGACGCGCGTAGAAGATGCCACATCCATCGCAGCACGCAGGAGAACTCGGAAATAAGCGTCAGCCAAAAAGGCGAAGAAAAACAAACTCAACAGCTCTCAGCAGCAAAAGCAGTAACGTTACAAATCTTTCCTTTTCCAATCTACTTTCCCGGCCAATGCACCAATGTTTGAGATTTTGGCCTCCGCAAGTTTAAAGAATGGATTGCTGGAACGGCATCCTCTCGTGATGGAAAATATTGAACAGCACGCAATAGAAGCCAAGAAAAAAGATTTTCACTTAAAAGAGAATTTGATATAAAAATAAATATCAAGTGACATTACTATAATTGAAAATGTATACAAAACGTGTGTACGCGTGTGCGGAGTACATCCTGTTCACTTGGAGGTAGTGGCACGAAAGAGAGCGCGAGCCGACCACGCGACGCAGCACGCTCGAAGCTGCTGGGCTAGAGAAGCCTCCCTACTCCTACTTACCCGAAGCAGCTGCTGCCAATTACGCACGAGCTACCTGAGTCTCATCGCTGAGACCATTTCTATATAGTATAGTAAAAGCCTATGCAAATGAAAATCTTATTTTTCACGCCGAAATAGCATTTACTAGTGTAATTGAGGATGGTTTAATCATTCTAGTGAAAAACAATATTTGTTTCGAAGCGGAAAAGTGAGACTATAACTACAGCTTGTACTCAAGCACATTTCCACGAAAAAATGGTATTGTATTTGCATACTTCCGCTGGTGTAGGATGTTGCACTTCTGCTTTTTATCTTTCAAATCCAAGGATAAGCGTATTAACTTTGCGTAGTAAAGAAGACGTAACAGAGCTTACGAAAGCCCTCTGAGCGTCATTTCCTAAACTGGTGTAACATATGTATTTTTCTTATCAGAAAAATTTGTTTTTATTATTTTTATCGATCTTCATACAATTATATTTAGTCATCCAAATAAAATATAAAATTCCTGGAAACACCAACATGTGCAAACATTTCTGATTAATACTAGGCGTTTCCAAGAATTTTACATTTCATATTGAAGATTAACAAAAACTAAATGAATATCGATAAAAATAATTATAGCTGTGTGTTGAGTGAATTGTTTTCAGTATAATTTAAAGTCACACAATGCTTATAATCAAGTATTCAAAGCATAAAGCAGCAGACACGGTTGGCAAAATCTAATATATTTCTATTCTGTGCAGAATTTCATCAGGAATCAAAGAAAATAGATTTGTCTAGACCAGATACTAGCTTTTCTCTTGTTTAACAATTTATAAAAAATAATCAAATTTTTTTTGCCTGTATCCTTGCTTGTAGACGAAGCATAGTTAACGTTTTTTGTCTTTTTTACGCAAAACCTAATAGTTCAAGAAGATAAATAGATAGTATGGTGGGGTTTTTTTTAATTTTACTTCTTTCATGAGAGAAAATAAGGGTCAACTATAGAGAAGAGCAAAATATTTAAACTCTAACTTACAAACTTGCATGAGACATATCGTAATTTTTCACTTGTCTTTTTGAAAAAGACTACAAATTCAAATTTTTTTCTTACAATTCGTATTTAAGTTTTATTTTCTAGTATACTATACTAAAAAAGCATAGTTCTCACTTATATATCGATTTATATAAATGTGTGTACATATGTATGGGACGTTCCACGTCAACCGGGCCATCTAAATCCGAAAACCGACGCAATGTGGAAAATCAGTAATAGACTGAATTTGCTAGTATAACTATAAGCTGTCTAGAGCAGAGTGGTGTTTTAAAAAATTAAAGATGGCAGACTTAAAATGGCCTTTATTAAAGGAACACATTCTGAAAAATCGGAGAATCTTTTCTAAAATTCGAATTAAACCTGCCTTAAGGGGTTAAAAATGATACGTTCTAAGTTAATCAGCTTTTCAACCTCAAAACCTCATTACATAACCTTAAAAAATATCAAAACCCCCATCATTAAACATTTGAAGCTAAAAAATCTTTGTTCGACTAAATTATAAACTAAAAACACCTCAAACGTAAGCTTTTGCGTGTTGTAGTCTTTTCATCTCTTTTATAATAACCGAGAACATTTCAACAGAATGTCAAATTGCTCAACAACCTTGTAATTTTAGCTTTTGACAGTAATATCCCTTTTAACTTGGACTTCCATAATTCATAGTCTTGTAATTAATACTACCGTACGACACATACTAGTTTTTTAGGTCTCTGAATTTCGCATAACCTTCACTTAACCTTCAAGAATGAGAAATGAATTATCTCGTGGGAAATTTCAAACGACTAAACTATACGAAAAAGAGTTATAAGAATACATTTTTAAATCTACTAAGCATGCAAAAAAAAATTCTTTTCATACTTTTTATAGAGGCATTGTCTATATGATAACATGAAAATACGATGCTCGGTACATACGACAGGGTAAAAGACCAAACAAGTGATCCAAACCTTCATGTTCAGATAAGTCAGCATGAGAGATACGTTAAAAAATGTGACTTCAGGTCTGCTATAGCTGCTTGCTCGGGCCAGTATACACACAGTTGTGATTAAGAAAGATGAAAAGTATTGGATCAAGAGTATGATAAGTTTGAACGTAACTTTTCGAAAATGGTTTAAATAATGATCAGTCGATTAAAATTTACAAAAAAGGGATTTTTTTCATTTTTAAAGGTTATGTGAGGGTTAAACGAAATTCAAAGACCTAAATTACTAGTTCGCGGGGTGCGCTAGTACAAATTACAAGACTATATATTATTAAAGTGTAAATCGAAAAGGCTATTGCAGTCAAAAGCTTTATTAACTGTTTTGAATTAAAAATTCTGTCAAACAAAGGTTTTGTTACCTTCGATAATTAAGGTTTTGAAATTTTTGCAGATTATGTAATAAAGCTGTGTGTTAAGAATGTTACTTAGCTTAGAATATATGATTTTTAAATCCTGAAGGCAGCATTGAAGCGTTTTTAAGAAGGAATTTTTCGATTTTTCGGATTTTTTTTTTCACTAGAAATGTTATTTCAAATCCACCATCTTGAATTTTTCAAAAATTTCTCAACATTTAAAATTTTGTGGCATACGAAAGAACTAAACACAGATTTTCTATATTGCGTTAGTTTTTGGACGTTCCTGTGGCCCAGTAGACGTGAACGGACCGATATACACATATTTATATAAACTAATATATAAGTGTACACTCAGTATTATTAGCTTAGCAAACAAGAGAAGTAAAGCTAAATACACGTTGGAAAAAAGTCTCAAAGTTAAATCCCATTTTCGAAAAAAAGGAGTAAAAGTTCAAGGAAAATTTAGGTTAAAAAAAATATTTGCTGCTTATATTTAAATGTTTTTGCTTACTCGACAGTTTTTTCAAATTTTCTGGCATAAAAAAAAAAAGAAAAAAAAATAAGTATGTTATCGATTGACATTCTTGAGATATAAGGTTTTAAGTAAAAAAAAAAACTAAAATCGCCAACTTTGCATCACGTCGTGGGCATTTAAACATAAACTCAGAATCTTTGTCACAAAATAACACAGAGAATACGTTTTTTACAAAATACATATCCATTGTTTACAACAAGTAAACTACAAAAATATAGGGGAAAAAAGATGTTCTTACCGTAAAACTTTAAAGAAGTGTAACAACAAACGTATACTATCAATCCGAATAAAACTTTATGAAATTTAACTACTTACAGTACTGTTTTTTTTTTTTTTTTTTTTTTTTTTTTTTTTTTTTTTTTTTTTTTTTTTTTTTTTCTCTTTTTCTTT
>JAPYYV010003858.1:0-17549 GCA_030522625.1 Copidosoma aretas
TCGATTTGGTGCAGTGGCGTACCTTTAGATCGCGCATTTTCGCCACCATGGACGCTGGCGTAGATTCTCTTATCCCCTCCAACTTCATTCTCGGAGCAAATAATATGCTTTGAAACGGTACCTTATAGGTGCTCTTGGCAATGCTTAAGTTCTCAGGGTAGCTCTCTCTTTTAGGAATTACAATATTAGATATAAATTAAAAACTTTAAGTAAATATTTATATCTCTGTGTAACATTATTGGTATCACATTTACTCTAATTTTAATGGTGTACAAAAAAAGAAAAAACAATGTCACTATGGTGCAGATGAAATTCTACAAAAAATTTGATTAATTAACAACTACGGAGATTTTGACCTCAGACTTGCTGCACAGAAATCCAACGCGGCATTTTCTAGAGAGTTTTATATTTTTTTAAGGACGTTGGATAGAGATAAAACTCTACAATGAATTTTGTTGAAATTTTGACCAGACGTTCTTATTTTTGTTACAATAAACCTGTCAGAATTTCAAGAGGTTTATCTGTTTCATTTTCGATATATTGAATTTTAAAGTTCAGTCATTTTAACACGGTCCGTTATGGAAAAACTAATAAAAGTTTAGTTTAAAGAAAATTGGCGGAATGAATTTCGCTAATTTATTATATGTCACAGATAACGTTATTAATTTGATGAGTACCAAGTTTCGCGACGATCGTCTGATTTTTTCTACGAAAAAAAAAATTAAAAAATGGTTGAAAAAAAAACGATACGACAACGTCGGGTCTCAACTCGAGCTTCCGGCTTCACTCGCCAGATAGCCATAAGTCTCGAAATCGCTTTCCGCTAAAGGAAATTTATTCGTGAATGTATGAATGAATGTATGTACATATACAATTTAAGTACACGTAGAACTTTGGGTATATCTTCATCAATTTTGTGCAGCGTTGCCAATTCTTCACTCGCTGCCTGTTTCCCCTTGCCCCTTAAATGTTTCTCCCCGCTAACTGTAATTTTGTGCAGCGTTGCCAATTCTTCCCTCGCTGCCTGTTTCCCCTTGCCCCTTAAATGTTCCTCCCCGCTAACTGTATTGAAGGCCCTTAAAGTCCCGATATCATTGCACTGTTTTTTTTTTCATTTTCTATTTATCGTGCTTTACTGTATCTCACATCAAGTATATGCATTTACGATTGCTTTTAAATATCAAATCATGCTAAAACCATACATTTATCTCTCGTTTGGAAGACGATAAAGAATATTCAATTTGATTGTGAATCCTATGTGATAGCCATCACAAAATGACTGATTATCTTATAAATGATGCGAATACATTATCAGTCTAGTATTCGATGCAAACGTACTATAAGACGTAAAATGATAAAAGCAAGTGATTAAACTGTTTTTTTTTTTTTAATACGTTTAATTGAAATTCTGCAACAAATTTTTATTCAAACATACTTAAAAATATGAAAAAGAAAGCCTTCCCGTATTATACATTCTTATGTCATCCAAGCACTTCGTAGTGAAGTACGCTAGTCACTTTCTCTTTCCATTGTGTGACGCCATATTACGTTAATAATGACAAGAACGTTGACATTTGATACAAGATTCCTACGAATATACGAAATAACTTTATCAAATCTTGACAAGTGTGTAAGAAAACGCTATAAATCTATTAAATGATAATACTTTGTACTAATCTATTAAATAATAATTTTGACTTCTTCATCAGCAGTGAGATGCTACAAGATTGCATAATAAGTTGTTAATATTTCATTATTACAGTTACAATTATAAGAAGAAATTGTATGGAACAAAAATATTTATTAACTATTTTCAAGTATAACAAAAAATACTTTGATCGTGTGCTTCTACACAGACACAACATATTCATACGAAAAAAATTTTATTCATTCTGGAAAAAATTATTGAAAAAAATTATATAAATAAATTTAAAAACAAATTATTGCAAAACAATGATAAAATATTAAAAAAACATTTCCGAAAAACAATTTTTCAAATTGTTAAACATCCAAAAAATATTCAATAAATAAATGTAAAACATTTCTGAACATATCAATGGAATATTTTAACCATACTTACACATTATTTAAAAACTAGTACTTAAAAATTTCCGGAGCAATCTAATAAAATATTTTTATAACATGGTAATCAATCATTTTAAAAATATTTAAAAAAAATGTTGTTTAAAAAGCTTCAAACATTATGAAAGAAAAAAAATTAAAAAATTTTTAAAACATTTAGAAATGTTATCATACTTAAAAATTTTACGTGCTGTCAGGGTTTTAGTTTGTTACATTTTCCAAACAATCATGCACATCATGGAATGGTAGTTTATTTGCTGGAAATGCAATATTGTTATAGTTGTATGTATCTCAAATTGTAAATAAATAAAAATTTAACTAACAACTGATACAATCGCTTGATTGATTTATACGTTGATAAACGATTAAATTTGGTTTCTAAATAAAACCAGATCAATTCAACTACAAGATGTTATTTTTAATCAAAATATGATTAACATTGAATTTTATTTTTAATGCTATGGATAGAATAATTGTAAATAATGAACCCTACAAAAAGACAGTATTTTTTCCAGTTGTACAAAAGAATCACATAGGTGAAAGAAAGTGTCATTTATAGCGTACTTTACAAATTACGTATTAGAAATAGTATTTTATTGACAATTTCATTTAATGCTTTCTTAAGAAACATTTAACAATCAAATGTAAATCTCAATTGAAAATACTACAGTCTCTACACTATAATAATTGTAACCATTACAGGACAAAGATAATTATTATGACATTTATGTTTTAATACTTATCAGATCAAAAATTAGTATGATTCAAAGTTGGCTTGAAAAGCAAAATCCTTAACCTTAATAAATTATCAACTTAATTAAAATAAATTTAAAAAAAAAAAAAAAAAAAAACTTTTTCTTCTTAGAATAAGTCAATTTACAAGAAAATATTTAGCCGGCAAGAAAAAAATATTTTTCATGATTTTTGTTCGATCAATTGTTGTTTTTAAACAAATTCTTTTGCTTTTATGAAATACGATCATACAATTCAGATTTGGCAAGCAAAATTACATTGGATTCACATCGTTTTGTTTGTAGACAGCCCCTTTGTGGGATCTTAGCCAGCCCAACGTCTAATTACTGAAAACATCTCTATATAAACTCGATATTTACATAAATATACCGATGTGTCACAGGTCCAAGGGAAGCTAAGCTTGTAAAAAATCATCTTACGAACAGAAAAAGTCTAAGAACGTCCATTTTATGTGAAAATTCGAAGGGCAAATGCATTTTAAGAATTTTTCGGGTTTTTAAGATCACTGTGCCGTATAGTGAAAAGATGTGATAGCTTAATATCAAGCTAGCACATTTGTACGTATTTAGCTGTGTAGAATTCCTGCAAAATAAATATTTTGACTACACATTAGCTTCAAATTAGCTACAAATTATGGTCCATTGTGGATGACTTAAATGGAATAAGGTGTGATTTTATCGATTTTGGCAACTTGGGACACCTCAAAATTTAGCAGCGGTGATTTCTTGACTTAGCTGCACACGTGGTACTTAAAGCTCCAATTAGCTAGAAAATATCCCGTTTTTCCCATTACCATTATGTGCCTGGCATAGTAGAAAGATGTGCTGGCTAGATATCAAGGTGGTCCATCCGATTAGCTCCATATTTAGCTATATAAGGGCCCCACAAAATAAATATTTTCTCTTAAAATTAACTACAAACTAGCTACCAATTCCCCATACCTTTTGGTTATGGGGTTCGCTTATGCATGTTCTACCTAAATATGCGTGTGGACAGCCCCACCCAAACAACTACGTAGTATAAAAAAAAATATATTATATGTATTATATAAATATATGTATTATATATATATATATGTGTATATATATATATACACTAGTACAGCTTTGCTTCCTGCGCGCTCCCCGCTCCAACCCCCATATTTCAATATTGTCACTCTTGTGTATGAATAATAAATACTAAAATTGATTTTTTAATACACATATGCGTACAAACATGGATAACCAAAGCGATCTTATGGGAATTCGCTGAAAATTCGAACAAATATATTCAATACATTAGATGATTTGACTGATTCATCAAGTAATTTTTACGAACGGAAAACTGATGAGGACTCTTTTTGTTATTTGAGGTTAATATTGATACATATGTACATGGTGAGAATTTTCTCAACTGCCCCAACGCCCAACGCCACCGCAGACAGGCCCCGTGAGGGCAAAAAACGACTTTTCCATCTCGTCGTTTTGGCCTGAAAAATTTTTTGTAAAAATCACAAAAGCATCAATTTTGATGTACTTTTTTCTCAGCTTTCTGATGGTGCTATCGGTTTTTACTAATTTTCACTTTATAACCTTTAAAAATGCAAATGTTGGTAAAAACACGTTTAATCTTGTGATGTACAATTTTTAGAATTTTTTTGACTGTCTAGATCAAATGATGAGACAATTTTACTCAAAAATATAGTCAATGAAAAAAGAGGGGTTTTTTTGATATTTTTATGTATTGGGCTGATGAATGTATAGGTGCGAGTCACCGCGCAGCACGGGCGGCTGCTATGCGCCCGCTGCCGCTCCTAACGCCGCCACACACTGCAAGACACTCTTATTTTTTATTTTTTTTATTATGTAAATAACAATTATTTAATGTAGATAGAAATTTAATAATTAGTAGACATGTAACAGCATAAAATTTTATTAATAACAATCAATGAATAATGATAGATTATAAATATAGAGATCCATTGTGAGTTGTTTATTTTACATAAAGAAAAATAATACTTAACGGAGTTAGGAGTACTTGTTTACACTCGAAATAAATAAAAATAATGCCTTGCGGTGTGTGGCGGCGTTAGGAGCGGCAGCGGGCGCGTAGCAGCCGCCCGTGCCGCGCGGGGACTCGCACCTATACATTAATCAGCCCAATACATAAAAATATCAAAAAAAACCCCTCTTTTTTTATTGACTATATTTTAGTAAAATTGTCTCATCTTTCGATCTACACGGTCAAAAAAATTCTAAAAATTGTACATCATAAGATTTAACGTATTTTTACCATTTGCATTTTTAAAGGTTGTTAAGTGAAAATTAGTAAAAACTGATAGCACCATCAGAAAGCTGAGAAAAAAGTACATCGAAATTGATGTTTTTGTAATTTTTACAACAATTTTTTCAGGCCGATACGACGAGATGAAAAAGTCGTCTTTTGCCCTCACGCGGCCTGTCTGCGGTGGCATTGGGGCAGTTGAGAAAATTCTCGCCATATGTATATAATATTTACGCAATCATTATTATTACAGAAACTGTTATAATCCTTTTTTTTGGTTATTTTTGAACAGTTTAGAATCAATTATAGATATAACTTTATAGTAAGATATCATTTTTAATTTTTTACTTAATGTTTGTAAATGTAAATTTTAATTTAATTGTTCTTCTATTTCTTATATAGATTTTCATATACTTCTACATTTTTTTTCTCAATTTATAACCATTTAAAATTTGTATCCTTTCAAATCATTACTAATTTTATTTTTAAAAGAGAATAATATGTAATTGATCAAACATACTACAACATTTTAGAATTTCTATTTACATGGACATACTATTATAATTTATAGCGCATAACATATCATTAAACTTTCAATCTTAATCCTCCACTGCCTTAATCACCTACATAAATATCTTATACATTCATTTAAATCATCTTCCTCCTGCATATCTTTTCATTATATTCTAATCATATATTTCTGACTGATATTCTTATTTCTTTTTTTTTCCTTTTTACATAGCAATATGTGCTTTGTATTTTTTTTTCTTTTATCGCAGAGCCACAGTCTATCACTCAAAACTTTTAAACTCACTTATATGCTTTTCTTTTTACTTTATTTTTCTCTCTATATTTTTTTCTTTTTCTCTCCATTTCACAGATAATAGACCTGTCAATTACCATATAGATTTTCTGTTTTTTATGATTGACAAAAGCCTTTCTTGCTTTTGTGGAATCATCTTTGATTTTTTCAAGTTTAATTTCCTGCTCTTTTTATGAATACTACGTGTTTCCATCATCTTCTTTTTCATATACAACTTTAACCTCTTTGTCTATTTTGTATGATTTTTATTAAGTCTGTTAATTCTTCGATTAGGCATAAATAAGGCCATCTACTCTTGTACATTTTTATTATGTGCAAAAGTAAACTTTTTCCTTTTTCTTATGCCTATTTCTAGGCTAACTATTCCTTCCTCTATTATTTATATATATCCTGGTGTGTTTGCATTTGAACCCAACATTATATTTGTAAATCTGAATCTATTTTTTCCCCTTTTTCTTTCCTTTTTCACTCTCAAATCCATGCCCACTCTTCCCGCCTCTAGTTTCCATATATATCTTTGTGTCTTTGCATTTAAACTTAACTACATATTTTAGATCTATTATCTATTTTTTCTGTTTCATAGGCAAGTGTCCGCTACGTATGTGCAACATAATTTTATAATTGAGTCTATGAAAAATAATATTCGATTTAAACTTTCTACTTAGCTCTTTTGTCTAAGCCAAAAACTGCTTTGACTGCTCATTGCACCCTACCTGTCGTTTTTTCTATGTGGCACGAAAATTTTCTTTAAAAAATCACATTGATGGGGCTATGTACTCTTTAAAAACTTCCAATTCTTCCAATTCACATTGAAAAAGTCCTGTTTCTATCCTTCTTCATTCCTGAAAATTAAAATTTTTCGAACAAATATAGTCTACAGATTAAATAATTCGACTGATTTATTAAATAATTGTTACTAATTGAAAAATGATAGGGACACTTTTTGTTATTTAAGGGTAATATTGATACATATGTATATGTATATTAGGGTTATCCTTATTTAGAAAATTTTTAAATTTTATTGTATGATAGTCCTAAATCGTTTCTGAATAAATAAAAAATTCCTGCCGAATTTCAGCTCTTGATATTAGTATTATCCAGTTCCCTACGACGGCCAAAGTTTTAAATGGATATTAACATGGCAAAAGTTCTTTTGTTTCTTTAGAATTTTATAAAACCTTGTTTAATTAATGAAATATAATAATACTTATTTATTCTTGTTGAAAATTCGACGTTCTTCAAAAAAAGGCTTTAATGAGTTTTTGCTGAGTCCACTCGTTTTGTGGTTATTCGAGGTCAAAGTCTAACCTTAAGTGTTACATGGTGACATTTACGATTTTTGTACAATTTTTTCCGAAATTTTCTCTTTTTAAAAAATTACCATTCAATTTTAATACTTATAGATCATCTATTAAAGCTATAACGAACATACTAAAAATAATCGGAATTTTGAATCACCTTTATCACATCTATATTACATTAATATAAGATTATCTTTATACTTATATACGTACAATTATGCCGTCGATTAAATGCATTTATCCTCATCACATTTTTTTGGCACTATTTACTTATTTTATACAGTTGTCACCATTCTATTTGAAAAGATTTTATAATTTCTAGTGATTAAGATAAGAACGATAATATAACGAAGATAATATAAAAACATTTTCTTGAGCTGCCCTGATTTCCTTCAATATCATTTGGGAAATTTCGCGGTCAGTGTCAATTTCACTTAAAATTTTAATTTTAAAACATGTAGATATTCGTAATCTAAGTTAAACTAAATTATAAAATTCTATCGATGATCTTATAATTAAGTTAAGTGAGTCAAAGGTGAGTATGATGTGATGCGGAGGTTAAGGAAAGCTGGGTCTGTGTTGGGGAGGAGCTAAGGGGGAGGTGGAGGGGGGGCTGTTGGGAGCCGAGAGTGAGTGGGAGGGAGAAAGGAGGTGCTAACCTAAAAAAATTGGGTTAAAAATCACGTAAAAATGAACGAATAACTACGTGATTGGAGAGGACTGGTGAGAAAGCGCTGGAGGGAGCGGAGGGGGATGCTGCGACTCACTTTTGTTATTAGAACTATATAATATAGGAAGATATATACTAGTGATGCTTTGCCTTCTGAACGCTCTGCGTGTCAACCCCCAAATTTTAATATTTTTATTTTTATGTCTGAATATGTAATACAAGAATTTATTCTTCAAGACTTACATGAGTGAAAACATTGATAACGAATACGATTACATGAAAAATCGCTTGGAAACCGGAAAAATGTCGTTAATAAATAAAATAAGTGCACTGATTTAGCAAATAATTATTACTTGTTCATTACTGATGAATGACTCTGATTGGCATTTAAGGTTAATATTCATACATATGTACATGTATATAATTATGTAATCATGCTTATTACAGAAACAAATAACAGCTTTTTTTGGTAATTTTTGATTATTTTTAAATTAATTTTGAATATAAGTTTATAATAAGATACAATTTTTCTTTATATTAGCAAATGGAAATTTTTTATTTATTAATTTTTCCATTTCTGATACAAATTTTTACATCCTTTTATATTTCTGTTTATTGTGCCATAACTATTTTTAATTGATATCCCCTCAAATAAATACCGATTGTATTTGTAATAGAATATGATTCAACGTAGTTCATTATCACTGACCTTTATACATTAACGAAATGTTGGATTTTTTTTTTACATTGACATAATATTTGAATTTATAACACATAACATATCATTTAACTTTCAATGTTGGCCTTGCTGATCCTTATTTCCTTCTTATACATCACTATGAATCATATCCCTTTTGCATATTTCTCCATTACCTTTTAAATACCAATATTTGATAATATTATAATGCTCAGTAATATTACTGCAATTTTGCAGAAACAAATTAATGAAATTCCTTTTTGCTGAATACTGTTGTAACACATCATCAATACATTTGCAATGACCGAATGTATGTTTGCAAAGTGCAGTATTAATGCAGGAATGCAGAAATATCACGTATCAATAACGGCAGAACAATATTGAGGCAATATTAAAGTAGTACTAGAATGTTAACTTTTGTCTGGTGACATAGCAGAAAGGCATACCTAATATTCACGTTTAATGGTTCAACTGCATTATTGTTGCATTATCATGGAAATATCATGATAAAATTGATTCAAAATATTATTGTTAAAATATTACAGCAATATTGCATAACATAATCAACCACAATATTATTACTTCAACACTGTCACGTTTTTAAAACAACTTTTTAATTTTAATTCAAACTCAATATTTCAATAGCAAATCAGTTAATTTCTAAATTGTAACTTCTGTGATATATTTTTGCAATACCTGTTACTGTTTTGCAGATTCTATTGGAATGTAACATTAGTACATTGTCTTTCAAGCCTAAAAATATATACTTTTTTACTGCAATAATATGGTTACCTTGCAAAAAATACAGTATAATACAGTTTTGTGCGATATTGCAGCAATACATCACAAAATATATAATTAATATTGCAGTACGATATTAATGTGAGGTTACAGCTAATATTGTGAGATTGAGCTTAAAAGTTAATAAAGTTACATTAGTTGAATGTTGGGTCCTGGTTAGGATATGTTATCATACAGTTATGAATTGTAAAAATAATCGTTACATAAATCATACTTTTATTACAAATTCGTATCCCACACATTTATTAACTTGAAAAAATAAAACTGTAACAAACGATCAAAATAATTTTTTTATTTTAGCCGACTTTTTTCTGATTTTGTCGAAATTTGTCAAAAAATGCTACAAATTTCATTTGTCCCGGGTAAAGATGACAAATTTTGTATTTTTGAGGCTTTTTATTTTCTTTTCTCGTAAAGTTGAAAAAAATGTTGGCAACCCTAAACTAGTGTCTCTTCCAGTGTATAATGTTCTGCAGGATCGCCTATAACATGTCCTGCAAAATCACCTGCACAATGTTCTGAAGAATTTCACAGTACAAAGAATGATTAAACAACTGTGACAAAATTATTTTTTGTGCAGTTATGATAAATTATGTAAATAGGGACAATGAAAAATCTATGGCCAAACCATGGACTGTGCTAATGGAACTTCAAGTCGTTTGCCATCACTGTCTTTAGGACTTACGTACGGTGTACTATCTGTTAAAGACTCGCATAACGGCATGTACAAAAAAATATTTTTTAACACGTAGTGTATGAACTACGTATAAAACCAGATAAAAAATATTTCTATTCGTATGACGTGAGTTATGCGGTTTTGTGACTTTTATAATTAAATGAATTTTTCGCGTGGAATCTGTGCATTTAAGGTAGTTGTATCCCAAATCAGAATAATGATAAGATCTTCATATAACTTTGCAGATAGCTCAAATGATATCTAATAAGTACTCTACTACATTCTTAAGAGGGTAGAGTTCTTAGAAGGTAAAATATCAGTGTATATATTTTTGATACTTTAACATGGATGATTATGGTGAAATGCTTTTCTATGTACTTTAATGGCGTATATCATGCGAAATGATGAAGAACTTTTGAGGATATTTTCCTGTGCATTACAATAATATCTAATGATCTTATAGAATTTTACAAAATAACTCACGGGTATTTGTGATATAAGAAATGCATTTAAAACCGTCGTAAAAACTGCTGAAGTCGTCAAAACTGCTTATGCCTTCACACAAGTGCAAGAGAGACAGAAGGCATACCACACTGTCGAATCCGAGTTTAAATCTGCTTCTGACTAGCGTAGTAGGGATACAACTGCCTTTATCAAAAAATCACGTGACAACTTTTATATTGTAACTTGTTTAATTAAAATTATTTTTTTTGTAAGAGTATAAATTTCTAGTACCTTGTCCACAATATTGGATCCGCTATTCTGGATTTTCAAAAAGTAACTTTAATTTTGATTTGGCGCTCATAAATACTGATAAAATAATTTTTTTTTTCGAAATCGAATTCGTAGGAGAAAAGTGGTTAAATACCATGAATTTCACCTTTAGTGCCATCTAACGCCCAAACATGAACTATGCCCGTATTTGATATGGACTGTAGTGGACCATATTGCGGGAGTGGCGTGGTTAAGCTTTATGCTAGTGGTGGCTTTCTTGACGGGATAAGTGGATTTTAACCCTTTAAACTTTTCTAGCACTGATTTAAGAGCAAGAAAATAGCGGAGACTGAACTTGACTGATTAACTAAACTATTTATTGAAGTGTGATAAGTATAAGCGGTTGCAAGAGAGCGACTTTCTCTCTCGGCTGCATGAGTCTTCTCGCGAGTGCCGATGTGTGGCTCGAGAGCATGCGGTAGCTAGACTGACCGTATATGCGGGCTACCTTGCAGGGCAGCAACGAATTAAGGAACATGTAATTGTATGTCTGTGTGTATAAGCTGCTTCGCAGAGCAGCGCGCGATTACAACGTAAAGGTACGTTAGTTCTTACATTAGAAATTAAAAAGGAAAGCAGAATGAAACTTATACTATCTACAGCAAGGCATTATGTGAGAATATTCGAGAAGCTATAAGAGTCTTTTCGCTCGGCAAGTCTTTGGCTTTAAAGGCATCGTAAGAGTAACACTGACACTTTGAGCACTGAATTTTCAGAATTTAAGTAAAGGAAGTAAATGTACAAGCGATATAAACAAAATTAGAATTACATGAAAACGTATACATTAAAGCTAGTTGAATTTTGAACAGCCCTTGTCAAAGGGGTTGAACCACTCCAAAACATTAAAAAAATATTTCTATACAATTTACGTCAATGTATACACAAAACGATATGCCACGTTTTTTCGGTTCATTTTCGTGTTTTTGCTGAAAAATTGGAAATCTTAGCATGGACAAAAAAACTTTAATTTCAAACTGCTACTGACGTTAGGCACATGACTCTAGAGGCTTAAATTTTAGGTAAGTTATAGTCTAAAAAAGGACCATCGATTCGCATGATTTTAAAACCAAAATTTTTTCGGTCCGTCTAACTTGACGTGAAATGCCTGATATATATATATATATATGGCTCCGCGTGCCAACCCTCTGATATTTCATGATAACTCTGAGATTGTACAAGATAACCAATAATTGCATGCTTCCATGTATAAAATAATTTAATTTAAGTTATACTTCTATAGGCGCGTCATGCAGGGGAATGAATAAATGAATTAAAATTTTTCCCCCTTTAAAAATATGTAACGAAAGTAAATTTTTAATTTCTATCAAAAAAAAAACTTTGTCTACCTGATTTGAACTTGTAAGCTTGTGCATACGAGCGTTGTACCGTGCCGACTTAACCGCGAGCTGATTATTCATGAATTTGCCTAAATATTTGTTAATTTACATTAATAAACGATCCCACAATTAATTTATAAAGTTTTTCAAAACTTTAAAAATATATTTTAGTTGCAGCTTTTCTATATATTAATTAATTTTTCTATCATTTTAATAATTTGTTAATTTTTGAATAAATAAATAATTATTGACTCGATTTATACACTTTTTTCGAAAAAAAATTTCACAAAGTTTTACATTTATAATGTTTTTATCTATCATTGGTTTATGAACACGAAGGTCTATTGATAAATTATTTGGATTTTTATTGCGTCTTATTCTTTTAAAACTTTTTTATTGCTAAATAAGGTGATTTTTAGGCTACGCTACATGTATTGACTTGCAATACTACCTCATTGAAGATCAAGCGGTGCTACTGGATGTTTATTATTCCAATTTTACGCATGATGAGTGCTCCTTTCATCAAATATTAAAATATTTTTGGATACTACACTAAATTGATAAATATCTTGATTCCAATGATAATTTTACCACCTTCGATACATCGCTGTGAGTTATTTAAGAGGGCTTCAGCGTCTAATGTTACTGACCCGAAAATATTTGGGTTAGTTGGCATCACTGCTGTAAGAACGTATGTGTGAGCACCATTATATATATGTATAGCTGTATGGTAAAATATATTAACTGCTGTCACATACATTACGTATAATTGCTGAATTTGTTTTTTTTTTTGGATAAATAAAGAAAGTTTTAGTTCCCTAAAAAATCAACTGTAAGTATACTACATGAAAACACAATTAAAAGGACTTCATAATATACAATTTCTTCGTAAATACTTGCAGTATAAATTTGAGATATTTAAAAGCGCGTGCCTTGCATCACAGAAAAGAAAAGATGACTCCCTGCCACGACCTTGCTAATACTACGACTCTTTTGATACTTCACGGAATATCTCGAAATTTTCCAGGATTACCTATATTTTGCGAGGAACCATCTGAAAGCTGAGGATTTTTGTTATAATACACTGTCTTAATGTGTATTTCCTTAATTATGGTTACAAATATTAGATGTTTTCAGGTTGCTCCATAAAAGGTTGTGTATAATGTGCGATATCCAAATTATGTCTAATCGAATTTACGATGTTGTTCCCCATTGTATGATGAAAAAAAAGTTTTTGTCAATGCAGACAAGATCTGTAGGGAGCGGGAAATAGCAATAAATCTACTACGTTAGTATGTATGCAGAATTTATTGCGACGTTTCGTCGAAGTATTTGTCGACCTCTTCAGACTTTGTTCAACATCAGTATAAATCATACTATTGTTGACTTTTGTTATTAAACTTTTTAAATGTAATAATTTTAAATTTGGCGCTTCAAATGCGACGGGCCAAGTATCTTACACTATACATTAAACCATCGGGCACGATCGCCAATCATAGTGCTAGGCTCATCCATGCTTTACGCTGGCTGCTCGCAACTGCTCCTCAGTTCGCTCCGTCCGCTCGCTTTTTGCACTGTGTAGTGCCGTACTCACCAATGTTTTTTGTTTTTACGAATCCAAAGACAGGTCTATTTGTTTCTCATTTTTTTCACATTCAAGTTTTAGTGATTTATCTCTTCACGCTGCGTCGTGTTCAACAGATTAAAATTTTGCCTATTCAATAAATAGTGTAAAGTCAAATCAAAGTGTTGTGTTGTGTGACTATTTACTGCGAGCAACGTACATGCCCTTGTCAGAAGTGTTCCTTTCCATCTCCCTCTGTATTTGGCCACGATAAATAATTCTTAAATACAGTCCACTAAATTCAATCCTAAACATTTTCTTTTGAGCCGTTCATATAATCATAGGACACGGCTAGCTTTTCAGCCACCAGCTTAGTGTGCTTGTAGTGTGCTCTCTCGCGCTCTCTCTCTCTATATTAGTGCGTGGCTCTCTTTTAGCCCGGCTTTTTACGCCATCTTTACGTGTACCATTACACACAAATCTTTGCTGCGGGCCACCTCGTGCTCGCCTCGTCGGCTGTTGCTGCTACTGGCCACCTGTTGCTGGTCTCGTCAGCTGTTGCTGCTGCGGGCCACTTCGTGCTCACCTCATCGATTGTTGCTGCTGTAGGCCACCTCGTCCTTGTCTCGTCGGTTGTTGCTGCTACGGGCCACTTCATGCTCATCTCTTCGACTGTTGCTGCTGCAGGCCACCTCGTGCTCGCTTGTTTTACTCTCTAAATGATTTGAGATAGGGTTAACGTGACAAATTTTTTAAAATAATTAACGTATCCAAAGTCGCGTGTAATTGTTTATACGGAAACTAATAGTAACTTACATTTTCGTATAAACAATTGCTTGTAACCTTAGACACGTTACTTATTTTAAAAAGTTTCTCACGTTAACCCTATCTCAAATCATTTAGAGAATAAAACAAGCCTTGGTAAATTAAAGTCGAATTAAAATTAAAAATTTCGCATGAGATTAATTAAGTTGCTGTTGTAAGTGATAATATCTTGGCATGCAAAATAAAAAATTAAGAAAAAAATTTTTTTTAACACAATGATCTTTCTCTTATAATATGAAAATGAGCTTTATGTCATTAGATTTGCACAATTCACTTTATGAATAATTCTAGAATACAGCTTCTTCTGACTATGGAACCTCCTTAACACGTCACTATCGGGTGTCGGTGGTCTAGTCTCTACGATATCAAGATCCACTGTTAAAGTAACTATCTTACCATACTTTCAGTCCACCTATAGTCATAAGGTTAAGGCTTTAGTTGTGTCCAAGATCTCGTCGTATTAACCCTCTCCAGTTAGTAGCTTGTTAGATTCAACCATATTCAGAGATTTGAAATTAGCAGATCCTGGTTTCTACACGTTCAATAAAATTGATATGTTACTAGATGCCTTGGTACATGCTTCCATAATTAGCAGTGAGGTTATTAAGGGGGATCCTGATCAACCTACGGCTTCTTCCTGATAATTAGGATGGTTACTGTCAGGTCCTATTACTCTTAATTCTGGTAGTAAATCGCATGAGTCACTTGTATTGATGAATACGGAGTCAAGCTGTGTAGAAGACTTTGTTCAAATATTTTGGGAAGTTGAGGAACCCCCTTCCATCAAATCTAAGCTTACGCAAGATGAATTATCATGCGAGGATTTCTTCTTGAATATTATTTCTTCTTGGTTATTGGGTGGCTCATCCCTTAATTTTATGCTTTACACCGGTGAGAACCTACTAACTAGTCTTTTCGGTAGCATCGTTAAATGGCGCTTTTATCGGTTTGTGTTGTCTGTGGACATAGAGGAATTGTTTTGCTGAATTCTGGTTTATTTAGATGACCAAAAGAATCAAGCTATATTATGGAGGCCTAGTGATTCATCTCCGGTTTAAATCTACTTACTCACGACAGTTACATACGACCTAGCTAGTTTACCCTTTTTGGCCACACGTGTAATTCGCCAACTGGCCACTGAATACGAAGCTTTTCACCCAATAGCAGCCAAGATAGTCTGTGAGGAATTTTATGTGGATGTTTGTTTGTTAGGTGGTCATTCTGATATTAAAGTGAGGATGAAATGTAATCAGGTTCTAGAGTTGCTACATAAGGGTCATTTTCCCTTCCGTAAGTGATCCTCCAATTCTTCTACACTTCTGGTAGATTAGCCACCTGAGTTACTCGCTGACGATCCTAAGTCAATTAACGAGGGCGATGAAGTTGTTCCTGTTCTTGGGCTGAGTTGGAATCCTGAGAAAGAAGTCTTTTAGTTTCGCATAACACCCGTTGATTTGAGTCCCATTTGGACCTAGCGCTCCCTGCTAGCACAACTCGAAAACGTTTTTTATCCTCGGGGATAGGTATCTCCAACTGTGGTCTTTGCTACGATTTTCTTTCAGTCTCTTTGGATCCTATATATATCTTGGGATACTGAGTTACCATTAAATGTGTTGAAGATCTGGGCTAGTTGGCTTAGTGAATTTTCGTACCTTAATCACATTAGTATTCGTCGCTGGAACTTCTTCACTCCGGTAAACGAAAAGTTGAGTTCCATGGGCATGCTGATGCTTCAAAAAATGCGTACGCTGCGCTTGTGTATCTCAGGGTTGCTAGACAGGGTAAGGTATTTGTCTCGTTGCAAATAGCAAAAACGAAGGTTGCTCCAATAAAGGTATTAAGCATACCTTGATTGGAATTATGCGCTGCTCAATTATTGGCCAAGCTCATCAAACATTTTTGCGAGATAGCTTCTCTTGACAATACCCCCTTATACTCATGGACTGATTCTAGAAACGTATTATACTGGCTTTAATCAGTACCTCCACGTTGGCCGGTCTTCACTGCCAACAGATGCTCTAATATTCATACTCTAGCTCCTACAACAACGTGGCATTATTAAGTTAATGGCATCAAGAAAACGGCACTTGGACGTTAGCAGGCAAAATATTTTATTGTTGAAAAAAAAGTGGTCAATATTTCGTTGTAGTAACAACCTTATCAAGACCTACATATAATATGATATACATATATGTTATAAAATAGGGAAGAAAAAAACACATAAACTTAGTTAATACCTCGGATTCCGGGATGTACAAAAAGCACGCACAAAAGTACTAGAGTTACATCATTGAGTTTTCTACAGAGACATCATTATTGTAATACTGAATTGACAGATAAAATTACAAACAGCTACCAAAGTGAGACACAAACAAAGAGAATGAGGACAGGCGGGAATCATAGTCCATAGACTCTGTGTAGAGAGAGTGTGTACCAAACCAATGACCGCGACACGTTGAGTGGTGATATAGACACGGAATCAGAAAAGAGACAATATGGAATCGAAATTGAAATAAACCTAGCACGGTGATGATGATCAAGTGATATGTTGTCTGATGTCATTAATGGTCGAGCGATAGATGCTCGAAAGGTTATTAAGGTCTGTTTTTCTGTTTCTATTATTGTTATGGAAGAAAATATAAGGAAGTTCAGAAAATTCACGGCGAAATTTACAAGGTTCCGTGTCCAACACTTGAATATACCTATCATGGTCAAAGTCATAGCCACACCCAGTTCTTTCAGTGTGCTGCACAAAAACAGAAGTAGAAGACCCAGATTTAAAATCCCTAGCATGTTCCTTAAAACGAGTTCTCAATTGTCTAGATGTCTGACTAACGTAACAAGAAATGTTAGCTTCACTGTCAATTTTTTATACAACTGAATGCTTGTCCATCTTACAAAGTTTATCTTTGCCAAGACGTATGAACGAAGAAAATTTATTGTTGGCGTAAAATATAACCTGAAAATTGTTCTTTATGAAGATT
>JAPYYV010003859.1:0-36127 GCA_030522625.1 Copidosoma aretas
CGCCCGAGGTAGGAAAAATATCTTTTCCTACTTCGGGCGTTTTTGAGAGGCTGGTGCGCCCTCGGTAGGAAAAACAGTGTTTGCCACTCAAGTGCGATCCAACCAGGGCTACGTTGCGGACCCTCGGGCCGCAAAATCGCCCTGGAGGCAATCGCACTTTTGTGACGAAAACTACTATTGTCTCTTCACAAAATTAAATTTCAAATGTAGTTCTATACTCGCTTATTACACTATTTTACAAGTAAATATTCGTATGTGTTGAATATTTGATTAAATAGAAACAATTCTTTTAATGCATGGTGTAACAACTACGATCAGACTACCAATCTAGGAAAGTTTGTAAATGATCTAATAAAAAAGAATTCAATGCTCCAAAAAATTATTCTCAAATCTATTGGAGCAAAGATACTTTCAACCAACTTAGTTGTATTCTAAATATTCTTCAAAAAATACTAAATTACATGTTAATAAATTTTTGTTTAAAGTTGAATTAAAACGAGCTTAATGGTTTTAATTTAACATATTAAACATTTTTTATGAGACTTCGTATCTCTATAACACAGATAGTGGAAATTCACAAATGAAATATATTTGAATGACTTACAAACTTCTTTTGATTTAAATGCGAACGATATCATAGACATTACTAAAAAATTATACAACTAAGAGAAAAAAGGAAAAAAAATTAATGTATAGAACATCACCTATGACCGTAATCTTACCAGGTATATTTAATAATTATGCATGACGCAAATTTATTATGAATTTTGATTCTTATTTTTGTCTTCTGACTTTCATCCATGGTACTGTGCTGAGTAAAATAATTATGTCATGAAGAATTTTGTTTTATGCTGTGTGCATGTACGTATGCATAATTCGTCAATTATAATTTCACAAGCCATGCAACTACTATGTGTTTATGTGCATGTATGTTTGTGTGCTACCATGAGCGTGTGTAAAATTTTTGATGTATTTATGTTTCTGCATGAATGTGTAAGATCATGTATTTGTTCATACATTGTTTTTATATAATTGTAAAATATTTTAAATTAAAAAAATTAGTAATGCAGTATCAACAAAAGCGCTCTTAAGAACAGCCAAGCATAATAACGACGAATAAATTTTGAGTCTAATTTAAGACTTTCACATTATATTTATGTATATTTCTTACTGTATTCTCGTTCTGCCGAAGCAAAAGAAGCCAAAGCCAAAAAGGCAAATAGCACAACCGCAAAACTTTTAATGATGATTGTCCTTACTTATTTTAACTAAACAGCTGAACTACCACTTGCACTGAACAGACCCAACTTTTATATGTTAAAGAAGAAAGAAGAATGACGTAGTCCATCATCATACGATATCAGAGGGGAGCACGATTATGAGAGTTGCACGAAAGTGCGAGAAATATGCCCCAGTATTCCGTGCCCATCGTGACGCATTGCACACGCCATGCGATGAAGTGTGCGTTGAGTATTGTGGATATAACGTAGAACATATGCTCTGTCGCCCGGCGTTTGTGATACGCCACAATGCGCACGAAAAATCGTGGCATACTCCGTGGATAATAATTTAACGATTAGGTGTATGTCTCAAATTTTTGATATTCCATTGGTACCGTTTTCAGAGTGGATGGGATAATAGTACAGGGAGTTTACCTGTTCGTAACTTATCTAGATGACTACAACCAGACGAATTTTTTAACTTCACCCTTTGTTTATTTCCATGTTGATTATTGTTTTCATTTTTTAATGTGCGGTTGTGATGAAATTGTTGGAATCGCTTGAGTTGACTAAAAAATGTGTCTTACTGTTTAAAACAGGATTAAAAAGATTTTGGGAAAATAAGTTTACTGCAAATTGCAATTTCTGCACTATCAGGGACATGTGATGCCAAAATAAAAATGTTTAATGGGGCGAGTATTATTTAAACTAGCGAAATTTTATGAACAAAAAAATTTTTTTTAAATAATAATTTTCTAAATTTTTTACTTTTATTGTAAAATAGTCAGGTAAGAAAATACTGACTGTCGACATGAATTTTTTTTTTCGTGGAAACACACGTTTTTCTCGCAAAACCTCCTTTTTGCGCTTCAGACAATTTATATTTACATGAGAGAAAATACAAATTGGCTTTCAGAAAATCTACATTTCTGAAAAGCGCCTTGAAAAAACGTCACGAAAAAATGTAAGGAAAGAGCGTCATAAAAAATCTTTATGAAAAAGACATCACGAAATTACGTCGTGAAAAATTCTGAAAAATAAAACAACCCCAGCTAAAACAGGTCTTAAACGCGAGTTTTCCCGGTTGGAACATAAAATGTTATCTACTGCCGTATTATTCTTTGTTCTTTTAAGTTTATGTTCATTACCTTTTTCATGGGTCCACTGTTTTGCGGTATTTTCACACATTTTTTTTGCTATTTGTATACACACAAACTAAGTTGCAAAAAATTTGTATGATAGTTCAATGTGGCTTGCACATTGTTTCATCGCATGATTTTGAATTTGAAATCACAACAAAAAGTAGTAAATTAATTTATTCAATAATTATTCAAAAATGTTGCAATAGTAGTTTCCGTTACAAATGTGCATCTCTCCAGGGCGGTCCCTGGGCCCGAGGACCCTTGCGAAGCATGATCTTGGGTTTTGCTGATTTTGCTTCCGTTTTTTGATAAACAATAAAAACTGTTAGTTACCGACAGAGACTGACGGCGCGAAATTTAAATTCAAAATCTACTTTTCCATCCCCTTAAGACACGGTATCACCTCAAAAACACGTAAAAATGGCTGTTTTTGCACATTACGGTTAGAATAACTCAAAATCTTGACGTGACAGGCCGATAAAAATTCATACAAACGTAAAATTTTTGCTGTCATGGATACAAAAATAGGGAAGGAAAATTTTTTGGTCATAAATTTATATAATAAATAAATTTCTACCGTAAATAAAACTCTTGAAACGAATTTCAAACAATAGAATATCTCTTAAGAGTTAATTATCCAACAATACTAGATGATTTTTTATTAAATAACACTTGATGAAATTTAAATGTCGTGAATAAATTGTTTCATTCAAACATTCAGGTTTTAATTGTTTTTCAGAATCAAACAAAATATACTATAGAGATTTATGAAAAAATTATTGTCTGTATTTAATAGATGCCGATACACAAAATCATTCAACACTATTAAAAAGTAAATCATTTAAATTTGCCAGAATTATATTATAATTTTAAATTTAATTATATTATTTTTAAATTTAATTATAAATTTATACGTTTTTCGTCCAAAGCAATTAGTTTTAATAGATAATAAATTAATTTCATGTACTATAGTATTATGCTGTTATAGTTACATCATCGTAATAATCTTTAATACGTACAATGACACATTTCGATTATATCTGGAAAAGATCCAAGATTACAAATTTAGTCTACGTATCTACCATCAGTGACGAAGTACTTATTGTAGGCAAACTAGCATAACAAATTAGCAAATTGACAAGGAAATAATATTTAAAATAGGATCTCTCCTAAAAGAATGAGTTACACGTGACTGTCGACAGAATAACTCTTGATCTGATTGGTTGAGACTAGCTGAGAGCGGGAAAATTTAAAAACAAGTTAATGTTTGGTTAATAGTTGGGGGTTGGCGCGCGAAGCGTGCAGGGGGCGGAGCCCCCTAGTTAAATAAGATTTAAACATAGTGCACCTACTCACAGGTACAGCTTTGAAACACAAATCAATGTCTCTGTTTCTTTTCATATCATTATTATAATATAAAATTCACTCCATTCATATTCGGTTAACGATTAATTTCCACTGTTCGCATCTGTGCTTATTGATCAAAGTAACATACCAAGGATTTGTTACAAGAAATGGATTTTAGATTGTTAACAGCAGATTTTTCGAACTATAGTAAACAAAAATTTACCAGTGTAGATTGCAAGTTGCACAGTAGTAAGTAAATAAGTGAAATATATATCATCGGAGAAAAACCATAAGATTAGGGAATGGTATAATTAAATGAGCTTGTCTGTTTGGCTCTTAACCTATACATATTTACTTATGCAAAAAATTGTCCTTCAGTGCGTTTGAATTATAATTTTTATCAGTGAAATTCGATTATGTATTTGAAAATAACTTTGCTTAGTCATGTGTAAAATTAGATTCTTTGTGATCTTTTATGTCCAGAATCAAAAATGAACATAAAAAAAATGAGTTTTATCTTTTCTGGAATAAAAAAGTCAACAGTTTCAAGCAATAGAAAAAATCTTGTTAAAACGACAGATAGTTTACATCTTGCTTTTCGACCTATTTTAATCGTGGCGCAATGTTTTTGCATATTCCCTGTAAATGGTATTTGGTCTTATAGAGTAGGTGACTTAAGGTAATGCATTTCAAATTTCAAGTAATTTCATACACACATACATGCCGTATAATTTTTTGAATTGTATGTTGATGAATTGTTTAAGGTATTCATGGACAAGTCTGAAATTTTTGATTAGTTTTTTTCTTCTGATATCGGCCCTTCTTAACCTACTATACAACGTTTACTGGCTAGCAACTGTATCCTTGGATGGAGATGTTATTGGTAAGACACAATAATGTTTCATTAATTACGCTAATCCGAGCATTGATTCTGTGTTACGGAGGTCCGATACCAGTATTTAAGGTTTGTCAAAATAAATATATTCGTTTCTGAATTAACATGCAATCATTATGATCTGAATGTATTATTACATACATGAGGTTCATTGTGAAATAATTTTAAATTTTTTCTTAATTTATTCATCGATACATAGCATACATAATAAAAAAACTCTCTTCATCGTCAAACATTTTTAACTATCATTCACGTTTATAAAACTAAGCTAAATTTTTCTGTACTTTTTACTATATCGAGGTACAAAAATTGGCTTATGTTTGCTTGAGTCTCACCACCATAATACGTATACGACCACTTAAAATGCGCATGGTATCTAATACCGTGGAAAAATATGATTTACTCAATAAAAATGTTGTATTTTTGTTTTAACTTTGTCTTGATTCAAGTGACTCTTTAGTAATGAAGTAAAAACATTATTTTTTACCCGGTACTTCTTTTTTCCAAACAGTAATAAGCATTTTTTAATATTTACGGTAATAGGGCCAGACAAGGAAATAGGTACATTTACCCTAGTACTATATGATAATATGTAATAATATTTATTATCCATATTTATTACATGAATTCATACGCATTTTGATGTACTATTTTTTTTTTCCATTTCTGTCTATCACCTTGGTTGTGTGTTGATACTAATTCCAAATGTAACCTCTCTTTTACCCTAGTCCCCGTCGTTACACCAGTTACCCATAATCCCTATAATTCCTGACCCATATTCCCCCTCCCCTCTTTCAGCCCATGGATCCTAAATTTCCCCAACTAGTCCTGCACCTACCCAGAGCGCCAATGGAGCCCCGTTTTGGGTCACCCTGCAGTGCAGAACCAGCTGCGAGACTTGGTAGCAAATCCCAGCTGAAAACAACTCTGGAAAAATTTCCGAGTTATCCCGACCAGGGTTCGAACCAGCGCCTCACTTGAGCAGTCCTACCACAGACTAGCACCGTAGAGTGTCTGTACATTAGGGGTGTCCGTTATTTACAAAATTCAAATTTTTGATCATCTACCGTTTACAATCTCTTTGTTGCATCCAAAAATGCAACTCCACTGCCTGATAACCAATCAATTTTAGAGTCAACACGTGCCACTAGACACATATTGTTTTCCCATTTAAACTCGCATTTAAATAACATAGGATTTTAAAATTTCATCCTTGTTTGATTTTTTTGACCACTTTAAGTATTTTTTCTGGGTTTTCATATCAAACCATTGAATTACATATCACTTGAACTTGATGAAGTGACTTTTTCCGCTCAAAATATACAAATCAAAAAAATTCGATTTTGGCCTTCAAAGCCTTTAAAGAACAAAAATTCCAAAAAATCAAATTTTTCCAACGTGTTTTTTTTTGAGCTGGAAAAAATCAATTTCTTAAGTCCAAGTAATATATGATTCAATGGTATGATTTAAAAATTCAGAAAAATACTTAAGGTGGACAAAAAATCGAACAAGTTTGAAATTTGAAAATCCTATGCCATTTAAATGGGAAAATAATATGTGTCTGGTGACACGTGTTAACTCTTAAATTTTTTGGAGTGCATTACATGGACGTCTTGAACCTGCAGGTTCAAGCTAGAATGTGTGAGTGCGAGAGAGAGAACGTATTCTTGCTTCTCTCTCGCACTCATGGCGAGTGGCTTGAACCTGTACAGGTACCCTTAGCCAACTGAGCTACGCACTTCCCGGTTCAAATTAACTATTATTCTGAAATAAAAATTTTTTTTACTGTCTGTTACAAATATGAGATAAAAATAATTTTTTAGCTAAATAATTGTTCTGGATTAAGTTACAAATATTGACTAATTTTTTCAAGTTACCAATTATAGATTTGCCCAGCTCTGATAACTTCAATTAATGTTCTAAAAAAAAAAAATAGTCGTAATCGGTTGATTTCAAATGAGATCAAAAGGAGTTCAAAAGATTTTTAGTTACAAGTTATGAGTATTTTACTCAGACTGCACTTTGCATTACTTCATGTCAATTATCATTAAAATGTAATCCTGGAACTGACAATCCTTAATTTTTGTAGAAACGTCAATTAACGATTTTAAGTCCGTCATGGTGTTACTAGAAATCATAAAAATGGCTTACCATTGGCCTAAATTAGTGACTTCATGGGAAAAAGTGGAAACAAAATTATTATCTAAAAATATAACAAAGCCGCTCAATGGATTAAGTTTAGCAATAAAATGCAAAATTCTTTGCGTTACTGTTATGACTGTGTCTTTTGGTATGTATGCTAAAATTATATATTTTGCACGACTTTATACGTCTTAAATTCAAGAAAGTATTAACCATGCGACTACTTTACCATTATAAATATGCTTGATATTTTTTCTTTTGAGCTACGTTTTTCACTAACAAAATTGAATGTATGATAATTTAAATAATGTTTCAATGTGTATAACCATATACATTTACTTTTGAAAATAGTTGGAAATACTCTTTATTATGTAAATCAATACTTAGAAACGTATGCGTACGATAAAAACTATGAAACAACAAGAGAAATGGGTATTTTGAAGAAATTTTCCTTAAAATATTTACTACACGTTTGTAAACAAATTATTGTCATTTTTGGTACAAAGTGAAATATTTTACAATAAATTATGTATCATACTTCTTTTCGACTAGGTGATGGAACTTGTAAATTATTCTTCGTGGAAAGGAATAATAAGTTTAATCATTGTTATTCTTTCTGTATTGTTATGGAGTTTCATGGATCTAACTCTTATGCTCATCAGTACTGCTTTGGTGCACGAATTCAAAAAACTTAACTATAAACTACATGACATTGAAGGAAAGGTTGAAAATTATTTTTTGAAATAATGAGTCGATTTTTCCACTTAGTATAATTGAATCTATTTTATCTTAATATCGTATTATTTTTATTTAAAACAATGAATATTCACTGTGGACAAATTTCAGTAGTTTACCTCAATGGACCAAACATACGAACTATTTTACATACTGCAAATAATATTTTGGTGATAAGCAAATATTGTTTGAATTTTTTTAGATGATGACAGAAAAATGGTGGTCTGAAATTCGGGAAATGTATAATGATTTATCAAAAATGGCGCACGAAGTTGATTCTAAATTTTCCGGAATGATTCTATTGTCAATGACTACAAATATTTTCAAAATCATTACATATCTTTATAATGGTTTCAAGTAAGTACAAAGATTTTATATATTTATAGTTTTAGTGATGGATATAATATTCTTAATCAATCGTTAAACTATAAAATGAGTGTCTGAAAACACATAAAATAGAATCAACTGATGTTCCAGGATAAAATGCACTTTAGCAGACAAAATTTATTCGTACTACTCATTTGGTTTTGTGTTTTCACGAATATTTGCCATTTCTCTGCTGGCAGCTAAAGTCAATGAGGAATCACTGAGACCTGCTTCAATTTTGTACAGTGTCCCAAGTGGAAATTATTCGACAGAGGTGTGCCATGTCCTCAATCATTAAAATAATTAAAAAATAATTGAGTTACAGTTCGTTTTTTTATAATTTACACTTACAGAAGTGTCTTTAATTCAAGTGTATGCATACACAATTTATAAACTATAAATTTATTATCATGAAAAAATTTCGGATACAGATCAGTTATTAACTACCATAGTATTAATAGTTCTATAAATATAAATGAATTATTTCACCACAGTTTCGACCCATCACTGCACATTAATTATGTTATCTTATTTATGACAGGTGGAAAGATTTCTGATACAAGTTACAACTGATAAAATTTGTCTTACTGGATTAAAATTCTTCTCTATAACGCGCAGTTTTATATTAACAGTAAGTAGAAAAACGAGCGTTTTAAAAGTTAAAAATTTTCATTTGTTAGTAGTAGTACTAGATTATATAATACTTATGGAAATTGACGTATGAATGCCGATACAGAATATTATAGGCGATCGATTTTTTGTCATATAAATGTGTCAATTCTGTAGTACAGTTGATATTCATAATTTTTTTTTTTTCAGATGGTTAGCACTATCGTAACATATGAAATGATTTTCATCCAGTTTAATGGTCATCGAAAAAATTTAGAACAAATTCGTCTGCAAGATTAATGTAATAATGAAGAATACATTTTGGTATGAAAAGGGTTCTGACACACTATTCTGTATACTCCTTACAATGACAGAAATTTGTGCCTCTTTGCGGATAAAAAAGCCCTGTTTTTTCCATTGGCAGAGAAATCTGAAATAGATCTTACATTCATACAAACACCAAAACCACGACTGCAGATACTGCAGATAGTCTGAAATTACGGGGTTATAGATTCAAAAAGTTTTGTCATCATTATTTTATAAAAAAATCCAATAAAAATTGTTCGTGTAAATCAGAATGAAACCAAATCACTTAAATAATTTATTATTGAGCGAACCAAATTATGAAACCGACAGTTTTGCTAAAAGCGACAAGCATGGATCTGTTACGTCGGCGAACACGTTATCATTTGAGCTTAAGCGCACGCTTATTCGCTCGGGATCGTACAACGGGGGAAAAATAAGTTGGTCGTGAACCACAGCGTGCCTAAGGAGGTTGGGAGTCTTGGCGTGGTAGCCGATAGGCTTCTATACATTCGTGACGGCACCCTCGCCACAGACCGTGATGCCCACCGATAGGCTTCAAAGCGGCTGTATGTTTGGGTGCGTCTATGGTACTAAGCTGAGCCTTCAGAGTCCGGCTGAGTGGAAAAACGGCCCTTGTACCATGAGCCAAACTCGGCCGTCAGCAGAAGTGCTTGGTTCGGCTATCGGTCCGGATTAACACGGACGGGGTCACGAGAGACAAATGTTTTAATAGTTTTAACCGACTTTTATTCATCTGAAAAAAACTCCGAGAAAAATTATATAGAAGTGGGCCGCAAGCGAGATGATCTATACGCGTTCCAAGAGTCCGGTTAGGCGCAGACAGCTTGGCGATGGGCATTTGTCGTTAATATGATGTCAGTTGTCTACTGCGTTTTGTGGGTGTCCAATCGCAGAAGGTGCGCGTACACCAATTTTCCAGGTCTGGTCTGCCTGAATCGAGGAGAGGGAAAGAGTTTTCCTTTTCCTTGATCGCTCTCCATCCCTCCTTGCATCCGGTAGAAAATTGCAAGCTTCTTCTTACAATTGTATATTGCTAACAACCAGACGTGTGAGCTTAAACCTGTAGTTAAAATCGATCTTGGCTTGGCTGAACCGAGCCGAGCGCAAAAAATGGCGAAAATCGCTTATTTTTTATAGGTATATAATGTTTGTAACTATGAAAATAACATAAATGGTCGCCAATCTAAGATAATAGCGACGTCTATTGCAGGCATAGCAAGGGTAATATTAGTAACGATGAGAAAACAAAAATTAAATAACGTATTAGGACAATTAAAATGTGAAAAGACGCTATTTTTATGCTCTTAAAAGTGGAATTATTCTGAAAATCAGTCTATAATTTGTGTACCCTAATAATACAAAAAAACATTGTTGGAATGGCTTTATTTAAAAAAAAAATTGAGCCTATCATTAAAAATTATTTTTAAAATTCAAATGCTTGATATAAGGAAATGAAACAAAAATATTATTAAATTATCGTGTATGTTTATAGTTATAATTTTTCAAAAAAATCGCAGTACCGAAATATCAAAAATATAAGAATATAATGTATCAGAATGATAAACAATAGCGTATAAAAATATTGTTATGATTCATCGGATAGAATTATTTATTAGATTGAATAATAGTTTTTTTTAAATCAAAAAATAACCAAGCCGGATTGTTAGATAAAAAAAAATCGTTTTGAAAACCTCCTAAGGTACATAACTGTATAGTATTAATATTTAGTCACTATAAGCATAAGAAAATAAACATTTTTATCCCGGAATAATAAAAATCTGTCGATATGGCTTCCCCAAAATATGACTAATTTTTAACAATAATCTAAAAATTTCTTTTGTACAAAATGAACAAAATTGCGTCAAAAATCAATAAAAATGAAGAATGAAGCTATATTAATGTTCTATGAAATATATTTATTTGGGGAATCGAATTAAAAAAATTTCACCCAAGAAATAGCGGAATACTATTTTGTGATCTTCAAAAATCGTTGTAACAACCTTAATGAGGTATGAAACTTGAATTATTTTACTAAATCGATATAAGAATATAAGAATAACTATTTTAAGCCCTCGATCATTGCAATTACTCGCTGAGTTTCTGAAATACAACTGATTATTCAACAAAATTTTTTTATTTCTTTAATTAAAACGGAACAAAAATGTAATAAAAAACCGCTCTTTAGACATCAAAAATCGTTATAACAACGTTAATAAGGTATAAAACTTGAATTCTTTTTTCGAATTGCTATAAAGACCTAAAACTAAACATTTCAAGCTCTGGATCACTAACATCGGTCAGAGGGTTTCTGAGATATAACTGATTGCATACACATAATATACGTGCATACACGCATACACACACGCGCGCACGCGCACGTACACACACACGCACGCACACATTTTTTACATGTGATGTATTTTCATTTTAAACACAAAAAAAACATTTCTGACATACAAACAAAGTTTTTCATGCAAAAGTTTTGGATCTCGTTAAAATTTAACCTTTCTATTCAGTCACTTTTTCATTATAATGCCAACTTAACGCTCTAAACGGTAAAAGTCGCTCCAAAATGGTCATAAAATTTTTCTATACGACGTTTGTGAACATTTTCATCTGTATTGTCGTACTAACACTTTATAAATAATAAATACCGTTTTGAAATGCCAGACAAATTGTTTTGTAGCATATAACTTTTTTATTTGATGTTTAAAGAGAATATATTACTATAAAACTTCTTTCGATATGATATTAAAGGATATAAAGATGATCTCGAAATGAAATCTTTTAATTGAAATTACACTTTTTGCTTTGTCAATCTGTAAAACTGATCAAGCGTTACATACAAGACACACCGTTTTGCATTAAGTTAACCGCTTTTTTTAATAAATGTTTTCATTTATGATTTTATTTTACAGCAGAAAGCCCCGCTATTATCTCCTAAACTACAGAACCAAATATATTCACCTCATACTTCTACCTCTCAGGTGACTGTACAGTTAAATAATATACAAACTAAAAATAGACGACATTTCATTAAACTTTTACGGTAAAAAAATTTATTCTTTCAAGTGACTCTTTTTAGCTCTTGCTCATTCGTCTGATATATTATAGGTTGGAAAAAACTAAAACTTAGTATGTTTTGAGCATGACTGTGTTTTATTTAATCAATCAAATTTTCGGAACTCTCCTATTTCCATCATAAAGGTGCTAAAAATATTATTGTTACAGGAATAACGTGACATTAATGTTTATAATATACATTTATACACTTATTTTTCGATAAACTAAAATGCTGTGGAAGTGCAAGGGTCATTATTGACGCCTCTTGCGTGTGGCGCTAAAATAAAACAATCAAACCAGCCCTGACACATCATTCTCCACAAGTACTTGTCTTTTACGAAACAAAAATAGTTCTACTTCCGCAATAGTGAATATATACGATCACCTTTTCCCGCATGCGTTTCTTATCACTCTTTCGTGCAGAAGTGCAGGCACGTAAATCGCACCACCAAGTTCTAAGCGCGGCGGACTCCATACATTTAACTCTTCGTTCGTGTGCATGAATGTATGTGTTCAGAGACACACACATAATTGAGGGACCGGAAGTAAGTACAACCTGCGATTAGACCAGCTAGCTATTGTGGCGATTGTATGCTCTGTTATGGCACGGCTTTTTCGGAGGTAGGGATAGAATAAGCAAGAGACAAAGCAGAGGTGGTAACTCTTGATCTGATTGTTACGTGTCATTGCAGGGTGCTTTATCGTGTTGATTTGTACTTTGATACATGTATCTCTGCGGTGAATGGAACATGAAAGTAAGGTTGTGCTGATCTACGTGTATAATATGTGTAATTGTACTTGATTGCGTTTAAGGAGGCTCTCCAGCATATAATATATAGCACTCAGCTTCAACTAATTATGCAGCGAGGTTTATAGGTAACGGAAGCTTTCACGTGTTTTCCTATAAACAATATCTGAAATTTCTCATGGTAACCCTGTGTAAAATTGTTTGAGAAATGAAACGAACTGTGAAAATTTGAAATCGGATGAAAAACAGGTGAGAAAGTCATTTTTTACGAGAATCCTTCTAAAAATTGAAATTATACACACGTGCGGTACAGGAAATTTTTTGAAATTATTTTTTTCCCCATTTCGGTACAACAATCCCCTTTATTATTGAGTTTTAAATGACAGCTCCATAATTAGTTAAAGTCTAGTGCTATATATACATATACATATACACACATATATATATACACACACATATATATATATATATATATATATATATGCTGAATAGCCTCCTTAATCAAGAAGAACTCGATCATGTGTCGGTTGAAAAGTCATGGCTGCCAGGAAGTATACGAATATTCAAATGTAAGCTAAAATAATGTGCTTACTAATTGACAAAATGCCTTGCTAAGCAGAGTGTTCCTGATCGTTACACAAGCACGAGAAATCCTAGCTCGAAGATAATCGTCTATCGAGAGTTTGTGTCGAGAGGCAGCTATTAATGCAAACGATGTGCTAGCTGAATAAATAAAAAAAAAGGAGACGAGGGGACGAAAAAATTTAAATAATCATCCCCACGAGTGAGTCACAAGCGCAAACAGTGTATACCAAGAGCTGCGGACGAACGTACTAGAATCTTGCTAAGCCGTGTCCATCAGCCGTGGATGGCACGATAAGGAAGACGTCGACGACTGAGAAATTATTGATCACTGTCTACGATCCTTCCCTTCACGATTAGCATTGCACGTCTTTGACGATGCCTGTAACCGAGTTGTTGACTGGTCGTTAAAGATAGAGTTTTAACTAGAATTTTTTTCGCGAAATAGTTTTGCCACCGTGGTCTTTTTCTCACTGTTACTATCGGGTATAACTACATGAGTGCCTGGCAAAATTGAGTCTGCCTTCTCAATCAGTTCAAAATAGTAGCTGATTACTCAGCATTAAGAATCGTAGAAAGTATCGCTTCCTTATTTATTAGTTCTAGCAAAATAGGAGTGTAATTTTTTTTTTTTTCCCCAAGCGACCGATTTCCAATTTTTTCGGAGTACATTGAGAAATCTTGATATCATGCTAATATGTATCCGTACGAACGTGTGAATGTATATACATTGCATAACGTGTTAACTAATCTAGGTCATTTCAAGTTCGATTCGATCGATACCCAAGTGTGCCAGAATATGTAACACCCGGTAACAATTATTGCGAAATTCGAAAAACATTTCGAGTAATTAAATACACCTCATTACGTATTTCAAATCGTTGGCTCATTTGAATTCGATCCGGCAGTCGCTAGCGTCTATTTGTCCTTTTTTTGCCGCGAGCCACGCAACGAGATCCCTGAAAAATACGAATCAAACACACCCGAGATATAAATTCATGCTCGCGCCTCGAAACGGTACCATATAGTTCCAGGTGGATAAATTACTACACTGCCGCACTTACCGTTAACAAGTATTATTATTTGTGAATTATTATTACTTTCTACGTGCAGGAAGTAGCTCGGAATTTCTATCGATAATAAATCACTCTCTCGAGACGGCTCGCGTACTTATGATTTCGATGAACCATGTGTATAAGACGGGAGATAGTGACTGATGGGGTGCGGCTGAAAAATTTCAAGTAGTAAAAGCCGCGTTCGGTAAGACCGACCTTCGATCTCAAAAACGTCCTCGATCGAATACCATTATTTTTTTCGCTCGAAAAAGCCGGCGCCGTATGGACGAAAAACACACGCCGAACTACAATTTTCCGACAAACAATGAGATCGTAGCTCAAAACCGAAGCATCATTCCAAAATCGTTCCGTCTCATTCACCTCGCAACAGAGCGCGTACACGTTTCCAACCCTAAAACTTGGAGCCGCGATCTTATTGTCCGGCAAATGTTGGTTTTTCATCCGCGCGCGAGTTTTTCCTCGCGACCGTGCCCAAACGCATCGAGCACCCTCTGCCAGACCTATTGCAAGAGCCCAGCTCGCCGGCGCTCGTCGAAGCAAAAAGAACAACAAAAAAAGCCGATCAGCCGCGACTCGCGCGATCCCCCCCCCCTCAACCAGCCGTGCGCGGCGGCCAACGCGCTTTTACATAACGTGAAAGTACCACCTCTGCACGCCACACGCGCCAACACACACATGGCCGGTCGAGCTCTCCTACGCGCACGGCCGGGCCGGGACGGAAAAACCCACTCGCTCGTGCCCCACACGGGCCGAGCGTGAGTGTATAACTGTATGCCTTTGGGCGTAAGTATGCGCCGAAAAGGCGTAGCCGCGGGAGTGGGCATTAGCGGCTTACATAAAGTGTAACAACTGTGGCGACGGCAGCAGATATGATCGGCGTCATTTTTCGGAGGGAGGGAACTACTGGCGAGATCGTGCACGGGGAGCCTCGTGGAGGATTTCGGGCTCGATCGCTCGCCGTGTTCGGGGAGGGGGGGGGGGGGGGGGGGCCTTCGGCTCCGGCTTGTTTGTTTTGATTGGCCGTTACGCGGGTCGTTGTTGTTGTCGGCGAGCCAAGGTGGCCGATTGCCGGCTGCGGGCGCTCTCGTTGAGCTGGCTCGTTTGGTCGGTAACGAGAGCTTTGTTTTCTCGCGGTTCGATCTGTAATATTGGGGGGTGCCGATGATGCATAGGCAGCGATACGCGTGATGCTATAGGACTGTATTGTTTACGATTGCAGGCCGTAGACTTGAATGATACTTTCGGCAGAGCGTTTGAATTATATAGATATGTGCGGCAGGAATGTATAAATATGGGTTATACGAGTGTTTTTTTCTTTCAAATTTTTTTTCACACAGATCCAAGTATTTGGAATTACTTCGGAATCAGCTAAGAATAATTTTTTTATTTCCCGGCACAAATACTTGTAGTGGATAGCAATACGATACGGTGTAAACGTATCGCTACTTGGGAGGAAAAAATATTCGGATGAGCACGATTAAAGGTATATTACACTAAGTGTTATATCCTGGAAAAATAGGGCAAAATCATAATAATAATACTAATAAAAATATCGGTCCATTAAATTTCAGGACGGTGATGGTGGAAAATTCTATGGGCCAATGTTATTTGGATTACGCCCCCTTTTTTCCGGAATAACACTTTTGATCGCGCTCACCCAGATCGGTATCTTTCTTAGTCCTCGGCCCGATTATCGCCCTTTTCTTCACAAGCTACGATACTTCACTGGGTTTCTTATTCTATTGAGTAATTGAAAATTGAGAATAAGGTTCAGGTTAGTACACTTCAATCCAGCCGCTCACTAATGGCTCGTCTTACCTCACTCGACTGTTTCTACTTAGTTTTAAAGATTATACCTAGATTCCTTGTGTTGGAAAGTAAAGTGATGGCCACAAAGCTGGAAAATTAAAAAAATACGAACAAATCTTAAGAAAACGTTAAACGTAATGAAATAAGAATTGCAAAATTATTATTTATTGTACGCATAATAATTGATAAAAGCGAGAATCACCAGTGGCCCATGCTGTTATGAACAATAAACTAGTTTGGCAGACTATGTACCGTGCAGGGTTCTAAATAATTCAATTAAATCATAAATCAATCACAGTTGAATTAACAATTAAATTTAATTGTTAATTTAATGTTATTACAATTAAGAATTAAATTTAATTGTCAATTCAATCATTTCAATCAAGATTCAATTAACAATTACATTCAAGTGCGTTAAAAATGATACTTTATTAAAAATTAAGCGAAGCATTTTTATTTGTCCATATCCAGTACACATCATGTGGTGTGTGGGATATTGTGACATTTTATAAAGCTCTGAAATATCTGATGGGCGATACGTGTCTGAGTGAGATTTCGTAGATATCTTGTGTCCAAGAATCATTACAGAGAGAGGATTCGCTTATTGATGAAAACTTTTTTAGTTGATACGTTGTCTCGTCAAGCCACGCGGGTATGAAAAAAGTGGAAAGGCACTTTTTTTCTTGATGCCAGTATAAAATACTGTAATTATAAAATTTAAAAAAAAGGCCTTGATCAACTTTAGTCACCATGTGCCAGGACTCGTGCGGGGGCTGATCAACCTTGCACTCCCTATACCATTTTATTTCATTCGAAATATTAGGTTACACAAAAGAAAAATTTTACTCATCGCAAAAATTAGCATTACACACTTGTAGATACGGTTTAAATAAACAGTCATTTTTCGTTTGACTGCATTTAAAAGCATAACATTTATTGCTTATTAAATCATTTCATTTAAGATTCAAATAACAATTGAATTTAATTGTTAATTGAAAGGTAAGAGATAGAAGAAAAATATTTGGACTATATAATGACCTAAGATGAAATAAATATCATAGAAAAATAGGACCATTTACCTATTGTAACTACAGAGGAGATAGATGAATTAAAAATTATAAGATCAACAAAAGGAAAAAAATGAAAAATTGATAAACAGAATTTTAGAATAATTAAGCGGAAAAGAAAATTACTAGTGAACTCAAAGAATAGTAATCAAAGGGAGAGTAAAAAATTTAAAATAAAGACTGAAAAAAATGTTGAAAAAAATTTTTGGAGATTGAAAAATTGAGAAAGTCGACGAAAAACTAAGCAACGTAGCGGAAAGCAAAAATTTAGTTGAGTTTTGGAAAAATTTAAACCGAAAAAAATGGCATGGGAGAATCAAATTTAATTATGAATTTAATTATAGTCAATACAATATTATTAGTTTGAAAAATGTCGTTACTTCTGTACTTCAATATGTCTTTGTTTTATGTACTACAAAAACAGTATTTCTCTTGCAAAACTAATTATTAAAAATTTTGATTAAACCAATTACTTTCAAAACAGGGTATTTTTGCCATGATAAATTAAGGAACTTCATCAAAGATCAGGACTGTTTATGCATTGAAAAATTATTTTAAAAAATTTTCCATTATTTCAGCCATCTCATGTTGTCATCTTCGGGGCTACCTTTTTACAATTACAGTTGTACAAAGGATGAATAATTCATACATAAGTTCTATTCGAGACTGAAAAATTTATCTAATCCAAAGATGTAAACATAATTAAGTCAACAATTCCAGTCAGTTATTGTTAATTTTTAATTTAAATTTAATTGTTAATTGAAGTAAGATTGAATAAATGAATAATGACCACGAAACATTTAGTACATGTTTCTTTGTGCACAATACTTGATCATAATTCTACAATTGTCGTGCACGCGCAATATACTTTTAACATATTTGGATGTGCACAAAAATTCTAGAACCATGCTCAAGTACTGTGCGCAAAGAAATAAGTGCTTAATATTTTGTGGTCATTATTTTCTAGTTCGTGAATAATATTTCGTGTACAATTAAGTATTCGTGCATAATAAGGATGTGCACAAGCCTTGTGTGCACGGTACATAGTCTGTTCAGAATTTCAGGGTTAAATTTGCGATACGTGTACTGTTTACACGCTTCAAATGTATAACATGTTTCCGGTGGATGCTTATCATCCCACCCTCTGGCCATGTCTTTCTGCACCTTTACGCGATCATCCTCGTCTTCGTTTGCCCACGTTTGGATCAAGCCTACCGCTTGGCTCGCAAAAAAAAAATTACAAAACGACATCACCCTCGCGCCTACGCGTGTGCGTTGTGTAACGCCGAGTTTGGCGCGAGGATAAGTTATTACGCGAATAATGTAACACGCGGTCGAGACTCGCGAGACCTGTTTATTCTCTGTTCGCCGCGTGTGGTATATATCGGGCTGACTGCGCGCTTTGAACGATTCCTCAGTTTACGAAGCCGTTGTGTCTGTGTGACTAATCAGGAATTACCACCAGATTGGCTGTGACGATTGTTTTAATCGATATGTTACTTAGGTATGTCAATCAAACTGGATAGGTTTTCAGGGTTGATTTATTTGATATTGAGAAGTACAATATGTTTCAGGAAAACTAAATTCACAACCTCTTACGGTTTCATTCATTCATACATTTTATTTATTTATTTCTAATATTCTTGATGAACGGAACGACGTATGATACGTTTGCGAAAAAATCATTTTGAAAAACATCATATGAATCATTAAATCATTCTCGTGGTGGGTAGACCATTGGGCGATTAGAACCAGATCCGAGAGATTCGACGGAAAAATAAAACGAGGCTGGAAAACTTGTTGTTGTTTTTTTCTTCTCTCCGCCATACGTACGCAACACCTGACACCCAACGAATGTCCAAGGCTTTTTTGAACACTGAGCGCATAAATCATCGCAGAGATTGCATATCAAAAATCACGATACAAACAACAACAACAACAACAAGAACAGCAGCAGAGCATTATCTGAAAAACGGACGGTAGCATTTTTCCCCCGAGGCGCTATACGGTAGCGGAGCTGCACAAATCATAACTTTTGCGAAACGCGAAATTGCCGTGCATCTATACTACGGCCGCTTCTGGAATAATGGCATTCTCACGCCTCCAAAGGCGAACTCGGGTAGCTCGATCCGCTCGGCGCGATCGTGATCGCACTTGTACCCCCGAGCCGTGTAAATTTTCAACGTTTATCACTCCCGAGTCGCCCTCTGAAGCTGCATTCGTATATACACACGGAAAGATGCATTATCATCCGCAGGTCGGAAAAGGGAGATTCGAAAAATGATAGCACGTTTCGCAAACGTCGTCGTTGTCGTGACGATTTTTTCGGTCTTTCGTTTTGCCGAATTGGTTCTCAACAGTGAAAGCTCACGAAACGCAATGGAAACTGTTTCTCTTACCTCATAACGACACGCATTTATCATTTTTACTCACCCCAAAAAATAGATGTTTGAAAAATACGAGCGAGTGAAAATTTAACACCTCGACTATTTGTAAAAAAAAGTACATCGGAATGCACCGATGGAGAACAAAATAAAATAAATGAGCGACATAAAAAAAAAAAAAAAAAAAAGAATAAGAAAACGAGTTTACTGTACGCCTCAATTTTATCCGTCCATCCGGGCGCGATTCCGCTGCTCCCGGAGTCTGTTATTACCAGAACTTTATTCATTAGTGAAAGTCGCGCGCGCCATAGGCCCCGGCAACTTTGAATCTTGATCTGTCACTGGGAATTAGGGAAATGTATATTATAATTAATCGCGGCACGCCCGAGCATTCCGCGCAATATTGTACGCCTTACATGCGCAATTAATAAAATGCATCGTTGTTTTTTTTTATCCCCCAGGTACGGCGATCGTTTCGTAATTACAAAGGAAATCGAGAGAAAACGCTCGTGTATCCTTGCTCTTGAAAAAAAGCGCGGTTTCCACCATGAGTCGTATAGTAATCAAAATCGAGCAAGCTATTTTTTCTGTAAACGAATACGCTCGGAGTTTTTTGTTTGGATGTAATTTGAAACGTACGTTTTATATTGGCTAATATTTTACTTTGTTTTTGTAAAGATCCTCAGTATGAATAACAATGCAATATAGTATAAAATAATGCATTGCGTGATATTCATTCTTCTATTCAGTACTCAATTGTAAATTAAAAATTATATAATTCAAACAAAGATTGCAGGTTAGTTAACTTTAATTTCTCCGCCCATCGGTAGCTCGTCTTACCTTAATCGTCTGTTTCTACTGAATTTTTCAGACGATAGACTCTTTGAGTTCTAATCCAATTATTCGGATCTTAAAATAAAGAGAAATTATTACTTGTATAAAAATATAAAAGGTAGACTTTTATCAGTGAACTACAAAGTATAAAATAATTTTGTTGTTAAAATAGTTGATACAAGCGGCAGTCATCGAACTATTTAATCGTAAATATCCCGCTTTCATCGATGCTCTTTATGCAACAAAATCGTTACCTTTTTTTATTTCATTATTCTGCAAAAATGTATCTTTATCGTTTTTTTACATTTTTTTTTCCGGCCGTAGATCCATCGAATAACCACATCCATCGCTCGAACAAAGAACCCCCCCGCCCACGCGAATTCTCGACTAAATAAACCACAGGCGGTGTACAGCGAGCTTTCGCAATCCTAGCAGGAAAGAAAAACCAGATAAGAACATCCACAGCTAAAGATCGGCCAACGCGATGACCATCGCGAACAATCCCACATCGTAAATACATGTATATATATATATATATATACGAGAATTCCCCAGCCCGCGGATCGGGCTTCGCGAGCGCACGAGTGAAAACATAAAAGTGAAGAGGAAAAGAGGTTAGCGGGCGTGGAGGGAGGGACGAAGGAGTCAAGCTTCGAGCGAGCCGCGGTCAAGGTGGACGATCGAGCTGCGAGCCACCTCGGCCCCGTGTCACGCACTCTTTCGCGCGCTCCAGCTGGGCGCGTATAGTATAGGCACGGTGCGCGTATATCATCTTACGGACACGCACACGCACAGTTGAATGATCTCTCTATTGAGAGAGAGAGGGAGAGTGCACGTGCATGCGCGTAACTGCGCGTTTTAGGAATCGTGGAGATGGTAGACGTGATTGTTTTTTCTTTGTGTCTCTACTTATAAACTAGCCGTACAAAATTTGACGAGACATAAGCAGTTGTGAATGACCAGGGATGAATTTTTTTTTAACCATAGTACTTATCAATGAAAAATCGTAGAATTAGAGTATAAGGATCGGATTTGATCAGTATTTGTCGTTAATAACTTGTCTTACCTCGCTCGACTGTTTCTACTTGGTTCTGCAGGAACTCTGGGACTCTTCAAAGTTTTGGGTGAAATAATTATGACTAAAAAGATCGAAAATAAGAAAAAAAATAAGGAATCATAGGAGTATGCTTTTAATGATAAGCGGAAGAGCAAAAAATAATATTTTATTCGTATGCGTGATCAATAATGGCAAGAGTCCTCTACTTACGTGTGTTCTAATCAGAAAATTATTTTGGATTCATAATGCAATTCTAAAAAAGCATAGTTCAATAATCTTTTAACATTTTTTTGGATATATCACGAATTTGTTTTTATCAAATACAATATTTCGATGATTTTAGTGTAAGAAATAATAAAACTTTTGCAAATCATTAATTTTATTTCAGACGTGATTGATAATATTACAAAATATATTGATATTGTATGAAATATAATTATTCATAAACCAAAAGAGAGCTAATTGATGACTCTTCTTTTTGTTCCAGGTAAATATGTTCTTCAATTGTTAACTTGTGCCTAAAACCTTGTGATAAGTACAATGATGCACCGATCGTGAGTGAAAACACACTTTTTTCTAAAATACACTTTCTATCCGAAAAAAATCCATGTAGCGAAATATAGTAGCCGTAAAAACCGCAGTTCACATCAATAAACAATGCGCAACGATTTCAGCTGTAATCGAACCGATTCAAAACCCACGCAGCGCGCGCACGCTCAAACGGCCACGATTCATTCACGTCTTTTCGCGATTTTTCGCGCTCCCGATGAAAAATCGATAATCATTCGTCGAGCTCGGGGGCCCATGTTTTTCCGAGACTTCCAAGCGAACGTGCTCACGCCGCTAATGTGGTTGCAACAGTTGTTCATAAGGCCCACACTGTGGGTGCTTTTGTTTTTTGCCCTCGTCCAGGCAGTCGATCGGGCGTACCTATGACATTTGTTAGGTGATTTTTTTTCATCGACTCTTATTACCGTGATTTATTAAGTTCGTTTCGTTAGTTGCGAAAAATTACTCGTTATTTTGAATGAGTGAGTTGTAACCGATGGTTAATGTATTTTAGGATACTCGCATGTGAAATAATATTTAATCGACAATAGTTTCCAAAAATAATGATTGGCAACAACCCATCACTTTAACAATCAATCATTGCAAACTTTTAGTAGCCAACCGAAGAATAAACAAGTCTGGCTACTCTTCCATGAATTTTTAATTTATTTTCTGGACCAGCACCCGTAGCAAGACTGCTTTTATAAGTGAAAGTTATTGAGAACTTGTATGACTAAAACAATGGAACATAAGTATTGTAATTAATTGTTACATGGCTTTTTGCGCACGTGGGATTTGAAAAAAATTTTAGTAGGTAATTAATTTGCCATTAAAGAATCATTTATAGAAAACTAACATTGAGGCTTAAACAAAAGTAATGTATGAATTAATTATTTTAAGATTTATTTATTACTTACGTATTTTGTCTGCATGATTTATCGATTATAGTACGAAAATTTTTCTTTACATAGGCTTTGATATCTTGGAAACATTCTTATTATTATAGGTTATAAAAATGATTTGGTTCATAAAACAAGTGTGGTAAGTCTGTACAATGTTTACAGTTTATTTTTCAAATTGTATTTTGTAAAATAAACATGTAATCTCCACAAAGTGTTTTGAACTTAGAATCTTGAATTAATTAAAAAAATATTATTGTTGGCATCGCCTTAAAAAAAATATTTTTTAAATTTCAGAATGATAAAAAATTATTGTGATAACTTTTTGTAGTCATAAAAAATAGCATTCACTCACTGTTACATTACATACGCATTGAAGTATCCATACCGAAAAACATTTTATAATTTACGGATGCGTGTTTGAAATACTTATCTACGTTTGGATAGAGTATTTACAATGTTACGAAAAGAAAGAAAAAAGATTTTTAAGGTGCTTTGCGCTCAAGAGGCGGGCCATCTAACAGTATAGTTTCATGAATTCCCGTACGTTTGCCATCCCCCGAATGGACGTTCCCCGAAAACTTTTTCCCGAAGACAGTATCCCCGATGAAACTGTCGAGGGAGTATTTAGATAAAGTGGCATGTAATGTTGTTATATCTTGAACGTAAAAAGTAAATATTACTGTCAAATGAAAAATAAATAAATAAATATAAATTAATTTTTAAAATTGTATTGAATAATTTTGGGGGTAAAAAATTCGGGGGAATGGTCACTTGTGAAAATGAGGAAAAACAATTTTCGGGAAAAAAAAAATCGGGCAAATGGTCACTTTGTACATTCAGGGATAATGTCTTCGGGAAAATGGTTTTCGGGAGAATGTACATTCGGGGGATGGTATTCGGGGAAATGGTCGGGAACGGTTTCATTAACGTTGCTTCATTGGTAAGGCAGCTTGTATCATTTGTGTATGAATTCACAAGTCTTAAAAGTTACCTACATCATGAAATTAACCCTCATTATCTTATGACTTAAATTACTCATTAAACGAAACGTAAACATGTTTAATAAGGCCGACCAAAACATTCCTGAAACTTTCAATCATCAGGTTGAAATAATATTCAGTAAGAAATAAATTTCCAAAACAGAGCAAGAAGTCATAGCTGCTTCCATAAGACACGATTTGTTGGATAAGGGCGCAAATCTGATTTTACCGAATTTCAGAAATTTTTGTCCCCAAAACTAAAGGTACGATTGTTCTTACACTTATGGAAATTGTGCATTGATACGTAATCTACTGATAAACAAATTTTCAAGACAATCTATAAAATCGGAGAGCAAAGCACCTCAAGTACAATAGCAGATATGAATAACATAACGATATCGGCTTTTCGAAAACAAATATTAATTAAAAAACACATGAATAAAACACATATTTAATCTGGAACACATTTTCAAGATTTCTTTTGTCATTTGAAAATCAATATTACAAACGTCAACCCATCCAACAGTACACGGAGAAAAAAAAGATACATGGATTTTTGCCGCAAAAGCAACGGTGAGTTGAGACCAACGAATCTCCACTACAATTTTTATCGTTATAGTTTCACGGTCTCATTTTTTTGTATCAGGAAAATGTATCTCAGGCAGCGATACTTTTTACCGGAAAGCTACGCTAATTTTTCCCGATAATACAGATGCTTATTCTGTTACCAATTAATCCCAATCAGTAAATAAAATAAAAATCTATACTATTGACAAATAATCGACTGTTGACGTCATCTTTATCTTAATCAGGGTAAGAATTACCGTGAGGCTACGGTAAAAGATATAGTAAAGATTGGTTGGTCACAACTGAACCGTTGCTTTCACGGTAAAAATTCTTGTAACTTTTTTGTACTTGTAGCAAATTTTTACTTAATATGAGACTTAGAGAATACATGCATACAGAATTTTCAAACACTGTTCGGATATTAAACAAATCACCATTGGATGGGTTATACTATCATCAACAGATTTTACGATTCCTTGCATAGAATATAGAAGTCATACCGATCGAAATTGTTGCTAGGGTGAGTTTAAATTACGCAAATAAGTAACTAGTTTGAAAAAAAATTTTAGTCCATAAATATATGCTTCTTGAGGTTAGATTTTACTGCAAAAGATTTTTTACATCCGAGTTTTTAACACTTATATGGACGCTAACCAGTGTGCGTTCGCATATGTCTTTTAAGATCACTGTTTTTAGCAAATGCTTTTCCACATCCAGGTTCCTTGCACTTCAAGGGATGCGCACCAGTATGTGTATACATGTGTGCTTTAAGGTTATACTTGGAGGCAAATGCTTTCCCACATTTGGGTTCTTCGCAGCTATAGGGACGCTCACCAGTGTGTGTACGTGTGTGAACTTTAAGAGCACAACAAGTAGCAAATGCTAATCCACATCCAGGTTCCTTACAATCATAGGGACGCTCGCCAGTGTGTACACGAATGTGCCTAATAATGTGACTTTTATCAGCAAAATCTTGTCCACATTCGTCACATTTGTAAGGAAACTTGTTAGTGTGTGTACTTATGTGACATTTAAGTATACTACTTTGAGTAAAAGCTTTTCCACAGCCACTTTCTTTGCACTTGTAGGGACGCTTACCAGTGTGTATTCGCATATGTCTATTGATACCACTGTTGTCAGCAAAAGCTTTTCCACATCCGAGATTTTTGCATTTATAAGGACGCTCACCAGTGTGTGTTCGCATATGTCTTTTGAGATAATTTTTTTTTGCAAATATTTTTCCACATCCAGGTTCTTTGCACTCATAGGGGCGCCCGCCAGTGTGTATACGAATGTTCCTAATAAGGTCACTTTCATAAGTAAAAGCTTTTCCACATCCACGTTTATCACACATGTAGGAACTCTCGCTAGGGTGTGTATCCATGTTTATAGAAGAAGACCACTGGATCCTAAAATTTTACAATATTGTTTCAATGCACACAATAAATTAATAGAAACCACTGCACAAAAAAAATTCTGAACACTGAGAGTCCGGACACCGAAGCTGTCAGCACTCGAAGTACGCTGTACTGCCATAACGCGTCAGAGCGTGCCGCTAATGCTGCTATTAGCTAGTGATCTTATACTGAGTGATCAGCCAATGCTTACCTTAGATAAGCAGATGATTTTGAAACAATTCAAACCATCGACTCAAAGCATCATTACAAGCATAGCATGGAGGTTTAAATTAGGTATAGGTAGTAGATCTTATAACAAATGATCAAAAATATGACGCATCGATGCTAATTAGTCGATGATTTAAATTGTGTCAAAATCATCTGGTTATCTAAGATAAGCATTGGCTGATCACGCAGTATAAGATCACTACTATTAGCCAGCCTTGAGCGCGATTCCGAAACAGCGCCCCCAGTCGAGGGATTTGAGAATGAATGGTCGTGAATAATGCTAGTTCACTTGTGACGTTATCATGCAATATGGCGATAACCTAGGTTAAAAATTTAAATTTGCATCTAAAGTTTAATTAGAGTAATAAAAGTTATTAAGATGTGCCAGCTGATGAAAATGCTCGTAAGTTCTTATTTACTTCATAAGCTATCAAATAGGCAATTCGTATTTAACATATTCACCGGATAAGTGATGTAAATAAATGAACGAAGTTATTGCGATCAAAAAGTTGGGTAGAAAAACAATTTTTTTCTATTCTCCCAAAAGTCTGATCACACCAATATTACAATATCACAACAAGCAGTACCTAATAATAATGTAGAATACATTTTAATTACATCTAAGTAAACTAAACAGATGCTTAAAATCACTTTAATCACATTACAATGCAGAAGAGCGGTTATACCAAGCTAGTATGTCTACCTATATATATATATCGTGTTGTGACGATCATAACTGTCATATCCTGCGTAGATACAATATTTATAGGCAGACAAACCAGCTAGGTATAACAGGACTTCTCCATTGTAATGTGATTAAAGTGATTTTAACCATCTGTTTCGTTCATTTAGATGTAATTACAATTTATTCTACATTATTAGGCATTGCTTGTTGTCATATTTATAACATTGGTGTGATCAGACTTTTGGGAGAAGGGGAAAAAATTGTTTTTCCATCCAAGTTTTTGCCCGCGATAACTTAATTCATTTATTTACATTACTTATGTATATATACATGTTTGTTTCCTTTTGGTGTTGCATCTACATTTATATGGTCATAGTAGAGTGATAGAGTCCTCTTCTTTTCATAGTACTATCATCTTCTAATTACGACCAATTGTTCTCAAATCACTCGAGGGGGGGCGCTGTTTCGGAATTGCGCTCGAGGCAGTCGAGGCAATGTTTTGTGTATATACAGTCCAACCGTAGCATTGGGCTACGTGAGCCGAGATTGTGCAACCATCACAATCTCCGAGCTCGAGAATTCACAACTATGGGCTCGTACAGTTCAATGTTACGTCGGACTATACATATATATATATATATATATATATATATATATATATATATTCATATTATCCTGCTATACCTCCGGCTTCTATGTAAGGGCACTACTCTAGGCACTGAGCAGTTGGGAAAGGGAAGGGATGAGGGATGGGAGCCCTCCCTATGACAGGTAGGGGGGTAGGGAGTAAATAGGCAATTTTGCTGCGAGAAGGTCGCGCCCACCCCTTCACGAGGAGCATTGCGGGGAATATAAGCACATGTGAAAAATCACAGAGGTGCTTGCTCGAAAAGTCGCTCTGGCCGGGAATCGAGCCGCGGTCTCCCGCGTGCCGACCCACAGCCTAGCCGACTGAGCCCCCGCGCGCAAATATATATGTATAGACAGTACAAAAATTATGAGTAAAATAACTACACCTCTTGGTTAATTCGCCTAGTACCACCCGGCATCAGCGCCACCAAGTGGTAGTCTGATCGTCCTCAAAGTGGCAATAAACACCGTAAATTGTATAGGCTAACTTAAACAAAAAGTTATTTTTTATTTTTTACATTATAATTACAGCTTATGCAGGTGATAGTGTGACAAAATAGTAAATGTATGATAGTGTTGTGTAAAAATAAAATTTTTTTTTTGGCGTACTCGTAAAATTGAAGTGAGGGACATTTATTCACCAGTGCTCAAATAGCTCAGTCAAGGAAGCAAGACGACCAAAATTTTTCGTTACGACGCATTTTTATTTTTGGCAAATTTGGTAAAAAATGCGCTGATTAAGATTTTCACAACCCGCAGAGTTGATTGTTGGGGGAAAATTTTTAATTTAACAATTACTCAAAAAAAAAGGACTTTACTTTTTGCCGTGTATCTCCTATCCAGTGCATTTTTAAACGTACATGCCTCTTAGGTTTTTTCCTGCTCTTTTATTGTTCTACAAAATCACGGTGGTTAAAAGCTACTACATGCTTCTGTTTATTAATAAATTGCGTCCAAAGTCAAATAACTCAATTTTTTTCAACATTAAATATCTCGGGGAAAAAAATAGCTAGAGGCTTGAAAATTTGAGAAAGTACTACTCTGGACAATTTATATTACTCTTCTATATTTCATTAAAACATGTGGTGAAGTTGCAGTTGAAAGCGTCCCGAGCACTCGGAGCTCCGTGTCGCTAGAGTAGGGGGAGAGTCTGCGGCTGCGGCGCCTACTACGCTCGTAGGATTTCTACTTTCGGCGGTCTGTCGTATACAGCCGTGTATACCCGTAGTTAAAAAATTCATTTTGGCGCGCTCACATGCCTTGCTACAGTTTTTGGAGCACTATTTTTTAAATCGATCTGCACGTAAGTGTTGTAGTGTGCTGGCTGTTTTTGAGTTCAACGTTAGTAACAGTATATTTTTGTACACCTTTTGTCGTACGGATGTTTTGTAAAAAATAGTAAATGTAATGATTCGATAGACTCAGACGACGAAAGTAATCAGTCCGTGACATCTTTTAATACAAGTTATGAAAGCGCGAATATTCTACGATCAAATTTTTTAAGTTACATAGTTTTATACGTCGGTAAAAAAGTGGTGATGTCAAAAAAATCGTTATAAAATCAGCCAAAATAAATGTTTTTAAAAAATTCTAACAGGATATTAAATTTTAATAGTTTTTTGAATTTACTGGAAAATTTCATTACAATACAATCATTAGAAAAAAATTGCGCATTTTGCAATTGAGGAACAAAAAAAAATTTGTTTGCTAATTACTCGTAAAAATCGATCTCACTGAAATTTTGAGCCCTAATAGAAATTGTCCAGAGAAATACATTTTCCAATTTTCAAGCCTCTAGCTATTTTTTCTCCCGAGATATTTAATGTTGAAAAAAATTGAGTTTTTCGACTTTGGACGCAATTGATTAATAAACAAAAGCATGTAGCGACTTCTAACCACAGCCGTTTTGTAGAAAAATATAAGAGCAACAAAAAACCTATGAGGCATATACGTTGAAAAATGCACTGGAGATGAGATATGCGGTAAAAAGTAAAAAAGTCCTTTTTTTTCAGTAATAGTTAAATTAAAAAATGTTTCCCCGATAAATAACTCTGCAGGTTGTAAAAATCTTAATCAGCGCATTTTTTATCATTTTACCAAAAATAAAAATGCGTCGTAACGAAAATGTCAAAATTGGAGGTAAAAAAAGCCTCGTTGACTGAGCTACTGAGTATCAGTTGACCTCACGAATTAGAACTCGTAATAATTGTTGATAAACATTATTGTATGTATTTTTAACTTGCTGGAAACTATAAGAAGTACGAAAATTAAATCACCACGCTGATTTTTACAAGATTGCATAAGAGGCTTAAAAAACTTTCTCACAAACAACAAAGTTTCTTGACCTGTTCAATGTAGCACCAATACGTACCGAGGGGCTGTCCACGTGATTTAAGCGATTTAAATCACGATAAAATCATTATTAAAAACTCTATTTTTTTTTAAAGAAACATTGTATAATATTGCTAGGCTAAAAATTTACGGTATAAATCATCATTGTAATAATTTTATATGTTGTAACAACGATATAATTGTGATTTAAATTTTAAATCACATTAAATCATGAATTTTTAAATCACGTGGACAGCCGCTCGATACGTACTATGCATATGCATGTCAGGTATTGTATAATATCACTTTACAATCAAGCAAATTAGGGCAAATGAAACTAATGTAACTTGTGCCCGTTTAAACATTTCGATATTTTCAATTCGCAAATAAAATCCCAAAACAGATAATTTTTTTTAATTATTGACACAGGCAACGTGAGTATTTCTTGGACAGATTAAGCTCTATGATTATTTATGAGAAAGTTTTTAATTTTATAATATTTATATTTAACTTAACCTTTTATGCAATCTCGCAAAAATCAGGGTGGCGATTTAATTTTCGCAATTATAGTTTCCAGCACGTTAAAAATATATACAATAATGTTTATCAACAATTATTACGATTTCTAATTCGTGAGGTCGACTGATACTCCGACAATGGTTTGGAGCACTGGTGAATAAATGTCTCTCACTTGAATTTTACAAGAACATCACACATTCACTATTCTGTCACATTATCACCTACATGAGCAATAATATTAATGTGAACAATGAAAAATTACTTTTTCTTTATGTTAGCCTGTATAATTCACTGTGTTTATCACCACTTTGAGGACGATCAGACTACCACTTGATGGCGCTGATGCTGGGTGGTACTAGGCGAAATCTGACGTACACTGAAAAAAATTTGGTCTGCTGGAGGTACCACAGTTTGACGAGACGCATTTACGCTCACGCGTGGCTTACAAGTGGCGCCGCAGGTGGTACATGGTAGACACCATGCAGTGGAGGGATTTAAGTAGATCTAATGTGATCCCGAATCTCGACCACGAGTGGTTGACAAATCTCTCCTTAATATTATCATCGATCACTCATGGGAGAGATTTCGGACCACGGTGGTTCCAAATACATATACTCAACTGTGGTGCGTGCAGCCAGCCACAGGTGGTGCTAAGTGTAAGCCACAGTAGGGGCTTTTGAGAACTATATATTTGTGGAGCGCGTTTGCTCCCGTTTTTGGTAGCAATATCAGACCGAATTTTTTTCAGGGTAGTAAAAATACTATAGTATAGGTTTGTTCGAGGCTTGGCTCGGAGGAGCTCTGGGCAGCTCTGGGCATCTCTGAGCTCCTCTGAACTTTACCTCCCTAACACGCATTCTTTCATGAGTCCTCCGAGCAGTTCCGAGCTAATACGAGTGCTATTTGTCAACAAACCAACATAATCCATCTTATACTTTACCTTCAACAGTTTAATTAATACATTTTTCTTAATTTGTGGGCATTGTTAAGTGATTGTATTGCACGATACCTTAATTAAAACTATAATTCTTATGTTCTGCTTGAATAATTGTAAAATCAACAGTCATCACGGTGACACGTGAGCGCGGAATTGTTCGGAGCTGCTCAGAGGACTTATGAAAAGAACGCGCGTTTGGGGGTAAAGTTCGGAGGACTCGAACAAACCTACTACTTGGCTTGTAAATATGTACAATCTTAGTAACATTACTACGCTCAGCGTTGGAAATGATCCGACCTACGCTTAGCGTAGTAATTTTAGTATGGCAATAGTGGCATTTTCTAACAATTTTTGTAGTGAATTAACTAATCTGCTAGTAAAGTCTGATAGCGTTCCATGCTCTCAAAAAACCTTTTTTACGAGTAGTAAAGAGATTTTATATGTGTAAATGTGTATACTGTATTCAACGTGAGTATCTCATAAACCCAATAAGCTTTTAAAGTTGACCTTTTATCGCTTACTTTATCAATTATTTCAAGAAGATTAAAAAAACTACCGTAACGGGCCTGACTACCTACGTAGTAAATATAAACATAGTTTGTAGTGAAGTTACTATAGTGTAGTATATATACTGCGCTTAGCGTAGGTCGGATTATTTCCAATAGAGGAATGACGCATAAATGTAGTAAAAGGATGTAAACCGTATGGCACTTGGTAACAATGTTCCTTGCATTATTTCTAACATTTCGTACATTTAAATATATGCCCCCAAATGTGCATGAACCGAGATATGGAAGAAAAAGCATCTAATTTTGTTTGTTTACTTAGAAACCGTCTGAAATTTTGAGGGATTGTCCTTTATCATCTTCTTATTGCTCAAAAAAATTTTCATCCGTTCTATTAGAACGTTTTTTAAAAATTAATTTTCTAAGGCGTTGGAAAATCGTCTTTAAAAAAATTAATTTTTTTAAAAAACGGCCTAGTAAAAACGGATAAAATTTTTTATAGTAATAAAATGATAAAGGACAGTCCCTTAAAATTTAAGACGGTTTCTAAGTAAATGAAAAAAATTAGATGCTTTTTCTTCCACATCTCGGTTCATGCACATTTGGGGGCATATCTTTAAATGTACGAAATGTTAGAAATAATGCAAGGAACATTGTTACCAAGTGCCATACGGTTTACATCCTCTTACTACATTTACGCGTCATTGCTCTAACTACAACGCTCTTAGTAATTTTGCAAAAAAAAATTTTTCTCTATAGTACACAAAACATTGGACCATAGCAGCACGCTCTCACGTGTTGTAGCAGTACAGCGTACATCGAGTGCTGACACTACTGACACCCACGGTGTCCAGACTCTCAGTGCTCAAAATTTTTGTCCTTGTGATGTATGTTTACAAAACATTTTATGACACTTTCATCGTTTAACAGTTTTGCTCCAGTTTTTTTTTTTTTTTTTTTTTTTTTTTTTTTTTTTTTTTTTTTTTTTTTTTTTTTTTTTTTTTTTTTTTTTTTTTTTTTTCTTTTTTTTTTTTTCTTTCTTCTTCATAGGCTCGGGGAATACATGTGTAGGTAAGGTTAAATTCCTAATTTCTCGATGGCGCGAGTCCGTAGTATCTAACGTTTACAGATGAAGTTATCATCTTACTTGTCAGTTAATCTCTTCATTCAAACTTGGGAAGTAAAGCCTGGTCCCTCAATGTCAAGCGATTGATTGAGCGCTTCAAAATAAACAGTCTACGTACATCCTTTCGCTTTGACCTTGCGTTACCCTGGAGTAACAAAACAACGGCGCAGACACAATGTATAGAGTGTTTTTGTAAGGAAATCACTAAACACCACTTGTACGGAAATCACTACCTATCCACAAGTTCGACTTTTGAACAGAAGCCAGGTTCTAAACTTTATGCTACAGTAATTGAATAACCCATGAACATCTTGTAAGTACAGTAAGTGCAATGAGTGTTGAGCGCCTTTCAACTCTCAATGATACGTGCAGGGATTAGATGGACAAATGATATGACACTTAATTTACGACACGTCACATGTAAAATATGTAGTAAATGTCGTAAATTGTACAATACGTAATATGTGACACCAATTTTTAAACCGAAATAATAAGCGCGCGAAATTCGAACGAGCAAACAATTAGGCGATGTCACGAAACGCAGACCGACAAGGCAATCATCTGATCAATTCATTAATCAAATAAATCAACTAATTAAGCGGATGAACAGGTAATACTTCTGAACCCAGTCCGAAAACGCTGTCCATCAGTGATTCCCGGACCGGTACCCAAACCTCGGCGCGAGATTCAAAAATGACAAAAAACCAAATATCTTAATCCCAAGCTGTAAAACCTAATAACCCAATAGACTATAACCTAATAACCCAGAGAACAGCGAGATAATTATATTAATACTTTATTAATGCTTTCACTCTTTTTCATTTATTGATTTATTTTATCCAAGACAGCCAATCCTTAGTAACCCAATAGGCTCGCCTAGTTGCACTTTTATTTGTTAATTAAATAAACTAAATCCCAAGAACATAATGCTCAGTTACCTAATGGAAACACTAAAAAAGACTACAGTTACCGACAGAGGCTGATGGCGCAAAATTCAAATTTAAAATCTGCTTTTCCATCAACTTAATCCGAAGCAGCCAATTCCCAGTAAGCCAGTGCACAGCTTTGCCTTTATTTTCGTTTTTGAAGAATAAATAAATATATTTATCGCGAGCAGTGTAACCAAGTTATTCAATGTGCTTGCTAGCTTGTGCTTTTCTTCAATAATAAAATTAATAAAATTCAAGGAAGCAACGATTAGGTAGACAATAAGAATGCTGCGGTTTATTCTTTTAATTAATAAATGAATAATGATTTGAGCAAGTTTGGATAAGTATGCCAACATAAGCTTGTTTGTATAATTCAAGTATAAAACAAATAATAATGTATGCAAAGCTAAAGTGGGTAGGCTAAAATGGGTATTATCTAGCTTGCTTAGTATTAAAATTTGAAATTTTATTATTAACATCCCATGCAACGAAACTTGGATAATTCATAGCGCTGGCTCTCTGGTACTGCAATTATTTAAAAAAAAATTATATTTTGAACAAGCACAATCCAGAAACTCAATGCTCTACTTTACTCGTGCCGAATTCTGTACAAGATGAATAATGGTTAGGTTGGTAATCTAATAAGCTCACTTACTTTTTCTTTTGTTTATTTATAAACTAATTCAGCTACTAAATAGAATCAGCTTAATAACTCAGTACACATATTTGCTTCTTATTCTTGCTATGTATTCATTTTATAATATTCCAAAAAATGCAGGTAGGCGGGCGTATTAGGTTACTAGGGGATTGGCTGCTTGTTATTTAAATTAATCAATAAATAAAAAATTTTGAAAGCAGGCGAGCTTATTGGGTTGCTGGGAATTTATTGCTTCGGATTTAGTTTATTTAATTATTACATAAAAGTGCGGGCAGGCGAGCGTATTAGGTTACTGGGGATTAAGTGCTTGGGATTTAATTAATAAATACAAGTGCTAGCAGGTGCGCCTATTAGGTTACTAAGGATTGGCTGTTTGAGATTTAAATTAATTAATACATAAAAAATAGTGAAAGCATTAATTAAGTCTTCTGGGTTATTGGATTGTCTATTGGGTTATTAATTAGGTTTTATGGCTTGGGATTAAAATAATTGGTTATTTTGTAATTTTTTAATCTCGTGCCAAGGTTTGGGTACCGGTTTTGGGCTCACTGTCCATCTCCTACGAATAATTTATACAGTTATCTTCTTACAATACACTGTTAGTTAATACTGTCCGAAACAGTCCAAGCCAGCAGAGCTCAACTTTCAGATATCTGAAGTGATCTGTTTTCCAGTTAACTGTAAAATATTTCCAAAAACATCTTTACTTTAACTCTAAGATAAAAAAAATATATCTGTAAAACGATAACGTTGCGATTTCTAATATTAAGATGTATGACGATATCTGAAAAACGTTAACGCAAAGACCAAATTTCGAATTTAACTACACAAAATCTAAAAAAAAGATACAGTAAAGTTATCATAATATGGAAATAGTAGTTTTCGTCACAAATGTGCATCTCTCCAGGTCGGTCCCTGGGCCCGAGGGCGCTTGCGAAGCAACGCCCGAGGGAGCGTTGGGACCCCCCTGGTCGGATGCACATGAGTGGCGAACGCTGTTTTTCCTACCGAGGGTATACCAGGGTTCCAAAAGTGCCCGAGGTAGGAAAAACTGATTTTATCACGGAAGTGGTATCGCGAAAATAAAGTTCGAAAGTAAACTATACGAAATCTGTAGAAAGTTAACGTAAAGTTGAACTGCATCAGTTAACTATGCTAAATCTCCAAAGTATATCGTTAAGTTATCACATTCAAGAATCCTTATAACTTAAATATGGCAACTTAAGTAGACATTTGATGCACAGCACGTGTCAAAAGTAGACTCAGTCGAGTGATAACATCTACGAAAGCTTGTAGGTGCCACTACTCTCGCATGGTGCACCAAAGCGCGCAAATGATGAACGGAAAGTCGCGCGCTAGCACTGAGATCGTGCGAGTAAAATTTCGAGCATTCGCTCATTTTTACACTTACAACGTTGTTGTCATATATGTAATCTTTTTATTCTAACTACCTAGAAAGTTGAGTATTCCTTCTATACTTCGTCTAGGTGAACCAATAAGATTCAACATAACCTTATTTATACAACGTCGATCGTCTTGTTCCAAGGGCAAAATGTACTTGAAAATCTCATCCTGCTCGTATGCTGGCAGATTGTGCCAGCAGGATTGTAGTTAAACTTCCTATAAAGCTTTACTTCCTAGAGCTCACTCTTAGTCCATCCCTGGATAAGATGGAGTAAGACAGGGCCGGCGGAACAGATACAACTCGGGTGGTGGGTGAGCTCTGAGTTTAATGAGACCCGGTAGTCGATAAGTATAATATTTTAAATATAAAAATGCT
>JAPYYV010003860.1:0-17548 GCA_030522625.1 Copidosoma aretas
CCAGCGACGGAGCGACTCTGGTGGGGCTGGTGACGGGGATGCCCGAGCGTGTGGTGGTGGTGGTGGTGGTGGCTATTGCTGTTGTCGTTGTTGTGGTGGTGATGGTGCGGGGGGTGCGGCCCGTGACCGTTCGCGTAGACCGGCTGCATATGCTGCTGCTGCTGCTGCTGCTGATCCTCCTGGCGCTTCGAGCGCTTCTGCGGCTTGCCCTTGGCGGGTTTCTTGCTGCCCCGGGGCTCCTCCCCCATGAGCGGCTGGCTGGGCGGTGGCGGGGGCGGCGGCGGTGGTGGCGCAATCATCTGGCGCAGCCGTGAGCCACGAGTGCTGCGCATCGTACCCTGCTCCTGGTAGAGCCCACCGTCCAGCTCGTCCCTGCCACGCGCCCACACCTTGTGGTTCTCGTCGGGTCCGTTGCCGTTGTAGACGAGACTGCTCGTGTCGTCGTCGTCGTTCGTGCCACCGTCCACGACGAGCTTGAGGCCCCCGTTCTGGTGGTGGTGGTTGTTGTTGTCGTGCGCCTCGGCGAGGGTCATGCTCGAACCCCCGAGCGTGTGGTAAATACTACCCGTAGACTGGTGGTGCTGCTGCTGCTGCTGCTGCTGCTGCTGGTAGTGATGGTCGTTCTTGTTGTTCGTGGTCGGACTGCTGCCGTTGCTACTGTCCCCGGTGGCGTTGCTGTTGTTGTTGTTGTTGTTGTTGTTGGCTGGGGGTTCCAGACCTTTTGCGAAGCGACTGTCCGCGTAGGCGTGGAAGCAGCACCGGACGAGGGCGTTGGCTGCCATGTCGCGCTTGCAGATGAAGGCGTGGCACTCGAGGACCTTGATACCGCTGGTACGCCGTAGCACGGCGGCGAACAGGGGCGGATGATTGGCACTGGGGGTGCGGGCGAAGGGCGAGTCCAGGGGAAAGAAGCGGGTCGCGGCGGCCGCGTCCGGCCCGCTACCGGCCTTAACGTGGCGCACCGCGGCGCAGTAGTGCAGCGACTCGATCGGGAAGAAACGGGTGACCTTTTTACGGTGCTCGTCCACGTTCTCGAGGAGCAGACCGTTGCTCCAGACACTCAGCCACGAGTCGATGCCCCGAGCTCCGAGGGCACCCTGTTCCGGGTAGAGCTCTCGCAGAGGCTCCTGTACCCCCAGTAGGCCCTCCTTGCTAGCGTGGGGCACCGCGCTGCCGAGGTAGAGGACCCGGCAGCGGCAGTACGGCGTCGAGCTATCCTGACTCGAGCCCCGCATCCTGCCTGGGTTGTATTGGCTACGATGCCAAGTGGTCGTTCACACTGTCTCCTCCTCCTCCTCCTTCTCCTCCTCCTCCTCTACAATCCTGTATCTATAATACTCGCTGGATGTATACGATGTAAATCCCTCCTCCTCCTCCCGTTACTCGATCGCGAGAGTTGGACCGCCGATCGGTTCGTTCGCGTTGATCTCTCGGCGACCTGATGCCTGGCGCTCTCGGCTCCTTTCACCTTCCGCTCCGTCACACTAACCACCACCACCACCACCACCACCACCACCACCACCACCACCACTACCTGCACTTGTAGTATTAGCACTAGCACACATGCGCGCACGTACACTTCAGCTGCGTGTACGGGCCAGCTGGGGCTGTCCGGACTCTGGTCCTCGCGCACCTTAGCCCAGACCACCAGGACCGGAGATCGCGAGCTCGACCAACGCGATCGGCATCAGAGGTGGCATCTCGTCGGGGTCACACGGTCGACGCACTGTATCCTTGCTCCGCCGCTCACTTTGCGCGGAGACTGCAGCTGCTAGTCACTGTAGCTCAGAGGTGGTCCAGCAGGATCCGCCGAAATATAATAATGATGATAATAATAAAAATCGGCACCACACACTGTACGTGTTACTTATACATATATATATATACTATGGCCGCCTGGCATACAACCCAGCGGCGACTGCGAGAGCCGAGCCGTTGCGTTCACCGGCTCTCCTTCTCCATACTTGTCTCTCTCTTCTCCTGCGCCGGCTGCCCGCAATGTACCTCCTCCTCCTTTCTTCTGGCCTCGCTCGGCTCCTTCGCTCCTAGCTGGTGTAGGTATCCCTTCCCCCGTCGTCCCCTATATATTATACTCTATTCCCTTTCCCAGGCAGGCAGGCAGGCAGGCCACGGTCTCACCGTCCAACAACAACGACGGCGAGGACGACGACGACGGCGACGACTTGGTGACTCGTGGAGGTATAATAATAATTGACAACGGTGACTGCCGCAGCACGAGGAATTCGCCGGGGGTGGGGCGGGGAGAATTATTACACGGTCCACTCGCCGTGTCCGCGTGCCTGTAAAGTATATTTTCTCTTCCTTTCTCGCTCTCGCGCCTGCTATGATTGTTGCAGGTAGGTATATCGGCTCGGGTGCACACGGAGAGCCGAGGATCGCGCGGAATCCAGCCGAGATGGAGGTGCGGCGGCGCGCCGTATGCTGTGATAATACAACTGCCCCCGGGGTATCCCGGCCGATTTTCTAGTTTGGCGGTCTATTGGATCGGCCCCCCGCGTCTCTCCTCATCCCTGGTTCAGCTGCACCTGACCAACTGATCTACACTGAGCACCGAGCACCGGTCGCGCACTCCAACAGGTAAGTACAATGATAACCAAGAGTTACTACATACCTACGTGAGTACACCACACACGCGGACACCAGTTCGGTACAATTTGTGCGTTGCGACCGAGAGAGTCGCACATAGGTACAGGGACCCCGAGGATGGTCAACTGAGTCATGCGAACGACGCGCGGACGAATTTTAATGCCTCGGCACAGTCGGCGCCACGAATATTCAGGCTCACGGTTTGCCCGCGACGCTGCGGAGAGAATTATCGGACGCGCGACGTCGCGAGCCGAGCGGAGCCGCCGCTGTTTGTGTGTATAGTTGGCTGCCTCGTACCTCAGGCTGCAGCTTGCGGCTGCTCGACTCTCCTCCTCCTCCTCCTCCTCCTCCTCCTGTCCAGGAGAGGTGGAATCGTTGTAGTGTGCATAATATACAAGAGACCGTGAGCGCGGAGTAGGGTAGTGAGCGTGCAGCAGCAGCAGCGGTGCCGATTTTCTCCTCTCTTCGTTCCTCCTCCGCTACGATCGGCTAGCCTTATACCTGTACATAGTATACTTATAACCGGCATGCCTTACCTCCTCTCTCTCTCTCTCTCTTTTCCTCCTCCGGACGCAGGTATGTGTTTATAAAGTATACAGGTAATACAAGTGCTGCTGCGCTCCAGGTATGTAGCGAGCGAGAGCCCCGTACCAGCTACTCGCAGCATAGCGGGGCCCCGCGAAAGAAAATGTACTGGTTCATCCGGTGACGCACGACAGCTGGATTACTTCGGTAGAATATGTATACCACCCTCAACACCCCCGATGGCACTCATGTGACCTCGAATCCACGTAGCATATACTCTTGGCCGGGAGAGCGCAAGGACGCCGAGGTCTCTGCAGCGAACGACCTACATATGAAAGTACGATTCGTTGTTGGTATACCTGATGTATCATACTACACGAGGCTGCAGCGAATCGACGACTTCTACCTGGATGCAGTGTGATGCCTGCGAGTACAGTTAGAATTATTCAAATGCCACTCGCCGATTGCCGATCCCCCTGCACCATCTATATGCATGCATGCGGCGCGTACAATATTCGAGAAAGTCATGTAGGAAGGTACGCGGTCCGGGCCTGAACATTAATTGTCACCATCCGGTATTAACGTTGCTCATTGTGCAAACAACGTTCTCCGCGCGTCTAGAAAGTTGTTGACTGCGGCGATCGTCGAACGGAAGTGCGTCTACCCAAACCGAGTATTATTGCAGCGATCGCCCGATCTCTCTTGACTTTTTTTTTATCTTTCTTCTTTTCTGCGGAGCGAAAAATCGGCAGCGTTCGCACGAGGACAATGAAGGGACAAAAAGCGGTGCGATGCGAGTGCCATACACACATGTGTCGAGGTGTATAAGGAAACGGAGGGAAACGAGCCGCGGAAAAATTCGAGGTCTCGAGGTCAGGGCGCGCGCACCCGAGACAGAGAGACGCACCTGTTTCGTTGTGTAGGCGGGGGGGGGGGGGGGGGGGGGGGGGGGGGGGGGGGGGGGGCGGGGGGGGTACGAGGACCGACTGAAGGCTCGTTGTTCTTTCTCCGTATGCCCCGCTCTTTTCTTTCTATTCTCCTTAAGCCGTTCTTTCGACTTCAAACCTGATTCCTGACCCCCCTCACTGCCGGCCGGCGTGCGCTTTTGTGCACCGTTGAAAATCCTCCGTCCTATTCTGCATCGTTCCCAAGCGACATTCGTGGTGGCAAGTATAATAGTGCATAGCAAATGGTAAATACTACGTGATACATGCCTCAAGTATAACTGCGAGCAATTAAATGAACATATTTGTGTGCCGTGTTGATAGGCAAACGCGCGTAACTGCAGCGGCGACCGATCGCCCGTTACGTAAGCGCAGCTGCCAACCGAACGGCGGCTTTCTAAAGTGAAAAGGGAAAAATCGCTTCGTCGTCGTCGTATTATTACATACCATACGCCATCATGCATTATATATAGGCAGCTGCGGTGAAGGATCACTCGCTGCTGGCAAACAGCGGCGGGATGAACTAGCATCCATTTCTTTTCTATATATGTATAGTAACCCCTCGGAGGGCTCCATCAGTCCGCGGCCGTAGGCACATTTTTGACGAATCTTTACACCGATACAGATCGCGTTACGTAAAATGCTGGGCAATTGTGCATAGTGGCGGCATACAAAGGAGCAGAACTCGCGCTCAACTCGTCGAGATTCATTCCCACCGGTCGTAGCAAGGTGCTCATCAGGCTCGCGTCGCGTGTGAAAGAGCCTCGAGTGCGCGTGTTGCATCGAGGGTCGCGTGACCGAAAAAGTCCCTGACCCACGCGACGATCGTCGCAGGACCCTGATGCACAACTCTTGTAAAGATGTATATTTAACTTACGCCTTGTATTATTAATTCAATGCCATGACGCACTCGAGCATTGTCGCGCGCATCGCGGGATCGCGAGTAAATTAAACGTATGGGTATGTACGATGAATAATAAAATTCGCGCGAGTTTTGCCGCTCGGCTTGGCATCCGGGACGCGCTGTCAGCTATATAACTCTGATGTAATTTATCATCATCATCATCGCAAACTGTACTTTGAACCGTCACCAGTTACCCCGAGCGAACGGTCGATGATTAAATCGTGAACTCGATATCTGCCGATCATTATTATTATTATTATTATTACCAGCTGGAGACGATGCATTCAATCATCTTCGTCGTGACGATCGAGCCCCTCTCTCTCTCTCTCTCTCCGGATACTCGTACAGCCAGAGCAGCGCGAGCGTATCCTGATGCGGCCGTCGTTTCAAGGCCAAGAGTCTCGAAACAATCGGCAAATAGCTCTCTCTGTTTTAGCCTGCAGCTCCAGCAGTAGCACAGCCGGAAAACGTCTCTTAGAAAGCTGTCGGGGCAAAAAAGCTGCTCCAGCCAAGTTGTGCTGTTGTTGTTGCTGTTGCCACTGCTATACTCTCCTATCGCAACCTCTTTCACAATATATATATATATCCATCATGAGCTCGAGCCGAGCTTTGCGCCGTCGCCCACGTTGTAAAAAGCTATTGCCTGCATGATGTCTACCCGATCTCTGTATTACACATACAATATACATTATGTACATGGGGGCATTCATTATGGCCAACCGCGTCGAGAGATAATACACATATACTTGGCTGCACCTCTGCGTATGAGTAAACCATTATACTTACGAGCGGTGCAGCTGCGTGTGGGCGCAAAAGGTCGCGAGGGCGCACTATAATTATATGCACACAACGGAGATCACCCCCGTGGGAATCCGGAGCCATTATGCGAGTCGCGGAAACTTCGCGTCTCTCTGTACAGAGATTCGATTGTTCGAATCACCAGCGTGTCAACGAGAGCTGTGAAAATAATGGCCCGTCATCAGAGCCTCGAAAACAATATCCCTGTCGAGAGTAAGGAATTTTAATTTTTCGCCGCGAATATAGGTATCCACAGATCGGAGCGCCGATCGAGATCGGACGAGATGTAATTATGCGCGCGCGCGCTCGCCGTTAAAAGGATAAGTTTTGCAGCCTGCATGGCTAGCGGCTGTAATCAGAGGCGCGCCAAACTTGCGCGGTATGCTGCTGCCATTACCTTTCAAGTATTATACACTGTATGGTATACGCATACGTATATATATGTATGTATGATATGCCGTCGTCAAACCTACCTGATGTGTGTACCGTTACGCGCGGGGAGAGAGAGAGAGAGAGATATATCGCGCCACCGCTACATCCTATGTACGTAATATACGCGTAAGCGTGAGTATGTATAATATCGCATACAGGTATATATGTATAACTACTCTCTCTCTAGAGTGACCCGAGCCGCCGTGCCGAGGCTCTCGCGTAATATTATTCAATTTATTCGCCCCGAGCTGCCCGACCGGGCCCGAGAATTCCGTCAATTTGCACGCACCAATGTTTTTGCTATAAAATAATCACCCGCTCACATATTTATATATTTTGTTTTTGTGGGTGCGTATCGAGGGGGGTGCCGAATCCCGGTATATCTGGCGCCTTGTTTGATTTTCTCAAAGCTACGTGAAGTAGTACAAAATTCCGACGCGCGATGGAGAAAATAATAGCTTGAATCTGAAACTTCGAATCCCTGACATTTTTGTGTGAATATTTTAAAGTTTTGACAAAACTACGCCAACAAGCCTCGGTACATCGAGTTAGGTTGATGGTCATCCGGTCTTATGTGAAGCTATAATCATTACTATCGTACCTCAGCGGATGACGCGTAAACAATACAGCTGAATTTGATACGAGTCCCGTAAGTTCAAACAGCGTACTATTTAAGTCTCATTCTGGAAAAAAGGTATACCTCGCATGATATTGTAAGTGCACGCACAAGATGAATCGCTGAGCCCATGATCCGGGGCGTATTAGTCGCGTTTCCGAGCTAAAGCCATTATTCACTGATATACTATATACGGCTACTTACAGTAGGTATATACACGAGCAGCAGGAAATTCAACAGCTAAGCGCACCTTCCGGAGTATTTTACCACACATCTGCATAAGTACTGTATATAGATACGCGCATAATATGATATAATAATAATAATAATAATAATATATGCGTGAGGATTATGCAAGGCCAATAGTGCGCTATTAGACGATAGAGGGTGTATTATGTACGTGAAGTGCTCAGCAGTAGCACACGTATGTACGCCATATTAGAAGAAGAATAATGATGCACACGAGTGCCTGAATTATCATTTGATCCATGTGACTTTTGTAAACGCACCTATGTACGGTGTGTTATACTACGTATAATTATATCAAGTGCAAACACCGAAATAATCACACGATTCGAGTATGCAAGTAGAAGTAGAGTCGTCGTTATGGAAATCCTCAAGCTCACTCCAGCAATGCTTTGAGATTCACGATCGATCAGTTTTTGTACATTCATATTATGCACTAGCTTCACTATTATACAGTACAATAGTAATTCGGGCCTCCGCGAGTCTTTTTCTTTTTTTGCGCTCACTAGTGCAGCTAGGTGGTGCATGGGGCTGCATCAACGGTAATTGGCAATACAGCGTACACAGGTATACGCATTACTTTGGTTTTACTCATATACATATATTATATATGTATGTATACGGGATGTACGCGGCGACTTGAAAATTGCACTTGCGCCGTGGGAACGGAATTCCGGACTGTCGTTGATGTTGATGCCGTTTTTTACGCGTTCACCATATACAATATATATATGGTCGGACGGCCAAATTCATAGTGTGCGTGGGTATGTATATGGGCGAGCTTATAAATGTGGGTCACTGGGTCGTGGATATAATAATGATAATAATTACGTGCCGATTCCTCGGTGCGCGCGAGCGAGTGAATGTATATACTTATATTATAACTCCAGCACTCGCATATAAGTATACATACATACGTATGTGTGTACATAATAAGTGTGCAGTGCAAACCTTCTTTCTCTGCTTGCTTCCCCTTGTACTTTATACCTGATGCTCCTTGTATAGTTATATACCTACATATATGCCCTGCTGATGGCCCTCTTTCTTCTCTGTTTTTTGCTGCTGCGTATCCCGCTGCTTTCGTTCGGTCCTATATTTGATTTTAATAATGCCTCCATTGTTTGGCGCAAACAAACATTTTAGCCTTTCTTGGATGCATTCGCGTGGAATGATCTATTTAATTATTATACATTACGAAGTTTGATGTATACAATGATATCCACGACTACACTTCTAAAAGATTTTCCTGCAGTAAGTTTTTTAATGTTGTAACTATTCTGTTTCCGCCCGATTATTCATATGTCATTGAAAGTGTTATTTTTTTTTTTTTTTTTCATCCAACAGAACGAGTGGAAATTTTGGAGGCCTAGAATACATTGCTCTAGATTAGACATAATACTTGACTAGAATGTGAAGTTAAAAAATTACGAGGGAAACACCGATTCATATAGTTGCTTGCAGAGTACAACACATTCTGAATAGTAAATTCACAGAGTAATACATTTTTCGTTCCGGTAAAAGCATACAAGGCGCTCCTATTATATACTTGTACAGGTGCATCCATGATGCCTAAAAAGTCTATCGCTCGAACAGAAGAAGATCCAACGATCAGAAAAAAAAAAAAGAACCCGGTCCCGTAAGTTTGGACTCGCCTGTCCATCATCATCGCAGGCATCGGTCGTTGACTCGTCGCACACAGCTGTTGCCTGCGCGTGACTCGTGCGGTCGCACACATTCCCGTCGCACGTACCTACTTATGTACATACCTAATAATAATATACAATCATATGTTGTAAACCTCGTTACTTATACGAGCGATCGGTTATACTCTCGACCCAATTGCCGCCGCACCTCTATCCTCACGCCCTCCCAATTTTCTCAATAATCACTTCGAGGCTACTCGCTCATCATCGATGAATCACCATTGAAAACACGCAGTGTATATAATTACATATGAATAAGATTCGCTAAAAAATAGACATTCGCGCGCGATTCAGCGAACAACCGTACGTGAGCCGGAAAAACAAGATCACGTCAGCTGACACGTGTAAATCTCACGGCAGAAAGATAGGTAAACTCGTAGAACGGGCACACGGCGATTGGCGAAGCAAGTATAAGAGAGAGAGAGAGAGAGGAGCGAAGGAGAGCTGCAAAAGTCCGCGGCAACAGGATGATGATGATGATGATGATGATCGAGGCGCCGCTGCGTAAGTCGCATACATACGTACGTATGTACATACGTGTAAGTGCAGTGCGCATATAAGTGGCGAATTCCAGCCGCGAGGCTCGCGCCGAGCGGAGAGCTGCCGTTCTCGCCCGAATTCCGCGTGATTGCATTTATGTATATATATATATATGTATATGCCCGTACAATTCTAGCTGTTGGGTCGAGTTTTTTAGTCCTACATATTACTGCATACTCCGGTATACGGACGAGGATTATATCTTCACATCTCTCTGCAGTACATACGCGTACGATTTCATTCGTATACCCGACGGAATCTCAACAGAATGCGCGATGCTGTGACCATTAGGGAGAGTGTCCTCCGAGGTGCGGGCATTATTTTCGAAAGCATCGCTCGGCGAAACTCGTTTATCGGAGTCTTTGGGCCGTAGTTTCGTAGATTCGTTCGACGGTACGGCTGACGAAACGCTTGTAATGTATGAAATACGATAAGCACCCGATGGGGAACCGACGAAAGCCGGGCGGGTGTGTTTTTCTGTCGAACGCGCACCTGCTGTTCGCCCGGACGACGAAAAGCCGTCTCTTTCGCTCTCGACGATATTTTTCTCGGCTCGCGCGCGAGATGAAAAATATACCTGCGCGAGATGGTGGAGGGAAAGAGAGAAGAGTTGGAAAGTCGATGGAATCCAGCGGAGTCTCACGGGAGGAGGAAGGCGCTTCGAAAATCGGTGCGGTCAACGATTCATTACACACGCGCGAGCCGAGGGAAGTCTCGACTCTCTCGGCTGGCATACTTCGTCGTTGTGATATTATAACTGCTATGACTTCCTCCGAGGAAGTTTGGAGCGCCGTCTGTGTAAGTATACCCGAGTATAACACTTATAGGTATTCTGCACGTAATACACACATGCGTATAAGTACCTGTTGTTGGTAGTCCGCTCGTCCGCTGTGGATCAATCTAAGTAGAAACAGTCGAGTAAGGCAGGACGAGCCAATTTTCTGATTTTCAATTTATAAGTCATAGATACTATACTCTATGTTGTTGAGCGTCATTCTTTCATAGCACGTACACGTTCGTCTGTTTCTACTTTTTATTAATTTTTTGTTTTTGACAAATAAAAATTGGTTAACATATTAGCTTTGGGGCTTTTATGAAGACCGCGTCACTTTCGATCAAATAAGGGTTGATCCTCGTACAGCTAGGACTCAAAGCATGAAGCGCTTTTATTGAAAGTTGTTCAAAACCTTTGCTAATTCTTTACAAACAATAAGCAAAGTCTACAACGAGTCTTTGTCAAAGAAACACGTCTCATTGTAATTGGAAATAATTGTGTTGAAAATAAACCTTCAAAAGTTTAAATGTTCGTTCAAATTATTTAAAAGAAATCGGGAACAATGCCTGCATAACATACCCACCGTATTATTTAAAGCGCGTGCATGAGTATAATTTATTATATTGGCGTGTATAGAGAAACAGGCAGATTCTTTTGTACCTTTCTACGTACCCTTCTCCTGTTGAGCCGTTCGAGGTTGAACTTTGTGGCTGTGCAGGTCTTCGGTGTCTATTAATAGCTGTACACGAGGAATTTCCTCACTACACGTATGTGTAAATTTTCTCTTTTCTCCATTTAAGGTACCTACTTACCGACGAATTTCTGAAAAGCCGAACGTCAAACGCTCGCACCGACAGCCTTCTTTTTATGCAGGTGTTACATTTTAAAACATTTCTCGGATTTACAAAGTACCCTCTATTCTATCCAACAATAAGCAACGATATTTATCTGCGATTCAGCTCTTGATCAGACACTCCTTACCTTATATTTCATCCCAACGTCGACAACACCAGAAAATACCAATGTCCATGAAACCCTGCGATTCCACGTTCTGGCACATTTACCTTCGGAGAATAAAGTACTGACTTGAGAAATATTTTCTAATGTCGTCAGTCACGTATAGAGTGATGCAAATTCATAAATGTGTTTTGATGAAAACTCGTGTGATATCCTTTTTTGTCTTTTTTTTTTTTTTTTTAACTAAAAATATTGAGAATTTAATGATCATTGCGTTATCCAACGGCTTCTTCGAAATTATTACCCTGCCGTAAATATACAATAAAAGGCATGCATATAGACTTTATGAACAGATAGGGCATTGAGGCGACAGTAGCGTAATTGGATTTTAAATAAACTAGTTTTGCGCGTGAAAAACTTACGCTTGGCAATGAAAAGTATACCCAAGGACAGTAAAATAATCCTAACCGATAAGAACCAACCATTCGCTTCTGCAGCATGTGCGCAGGTATATGTATAGCCAGTCTCATCGGCATGAAAGTCGCTTCACTTTCCGCAAGCATTCGTCCGTTATTCTAATCGTTGCGCGCATGCTGCAGCCATGCCACTTCTGTCCCAAGCCGTGCGATGTATGTAACTCTGATATGGTACATGTATGCGTGCACTTGCGTCGCGGAAGTCACGCGCGCGGGCACTGCAGCAACCTCATTATTATTATTATTATGTTTTCTGTCATCATTATGATTATTATTTTTCATTAATTCACATCCCGTGATTATAATGTAGCCTCAGCATCGGCCCAATGTCATTGGCACAAACATTTTTTTTTTTTCAAATGCCTTCTTTCGAAATTTCGTCTAAAAAAAAAAATTATTGAGGTACGAAAAAAAGTAACATGATCAAAGTCTCTTGCTACACTGTAATTATTGTGTCGCATGCATGGATCGCGTCAAACATATCAGATTCATACAAAGACCGGGCTCGCGTTATGTTATCGCGATCCCTCTAACCGACTCGTGTCCCCTTGGATCAACGGCAAATATGCAAATTTCTCTTCAAAACTTTCAGGACGATCGAGCGTTGTATTATACATATACTACATAATTATTACTATGTACATGGACCTGCCTGCTGTCTTCTCGTCTTCATGTTTTTTCTCCAAATTAAAATAAATCACTTTCAGCCTGCCGTCTACCTCAGCAGTTTGGACTTTCCCAATTAAATCATAGTAAGAACGCGTCGTGGAGTAAAAAAAAGCGCTAAACCTATATATATATATATTTAAGTCGCAGCGCAGTTTAACGCGTCGCTAACGAGTTAAGCTGGTGGTACACACTTATATACATGTATATGGCGGAAGTGCTGACACGGAATATCCGCTTTTCCATCACGTATGCGTATACGCGCAGAATATATCTATTTATACATACATATATACATACCAAGACTGTACAATGGAATGTGCATGCATGCCATATACACCGATCATCTGTTTAGTGCTCATGAATTATACATTATAAATTTAAAAAGTTTTTCGCACCGATGAAAATTGAATTCTTTCGACGGAATGCCGGAACAATATATGTATAATACATATACAACGTATATGTTCGGTATATAGACCCGTGATACTCTCTATACAAGTACTCGTCTATTACGCGTTTATCCTAGCTATAGTGTTCTCAAGTCAGCCCCAATCTGCATCCAGAAGAACAATACACCGTCATCTCGAAGGAAAAAAAAAACCTCGGTTCCCCAATATAGGCATACACAATGAGCGGGATCAGCGCCGGTCTCTGTAGAAAAACACTGCACCCACGCGAAATTCCATTGCCCATCATGAATATACAAATATACTCACAAATACTTACACACGGGTCGATTTTCAACAACAATATACCCGCACGCGCTCAAGGCACAGGCTGTACACGTACAGTATAATATCGTCTCGTTAGTACTGCACACGAGTCACGCCGAATCGAGACTGACGCAATAAGAGAATATAGCATTTACCATTGAAGGGGTCGGGGGTTCCATATCCAGCCAAAATAGCCCGATTGGCTGTATTTCTGGGGGAAAGCGAAGATACAACTCTATATGGGAAATACTTGGGATTCGAATCCGCGGAAAAATGTATTGATCCTTTGCCGTGGGACACTTTGTATATTTTACCGACTGCAACCGCAGTTCAAGGAGAGAAGGAAGATGGGACGAGTGGACAATACACCAACAATGATTACAACGAAGGGTGGAATTTGTTTAAAAAATAACGACGCACGAGCCCCGTGCCATCCGCAAACGGCAGACAGCGATTTTTTCCCTCTGTATGCCCCTTCGTGCCTCCAACAACGCGAGCCGCCGCTGCTCTTTCCGAGTGTATTATAAGGTCTGCAAGTAGAGCCTTTCCTTGTCAACGCCGACGAGGAGTACAAGAGGCAGCCAGCGTGGGAGTCAAGAGCGCAGCAGCGACGCCGGAGGCACTGAGCGCGGCCGCGGATGTACAGACGCGACGTTAATGGCAGAGAGCGCGAGATCGAGGAACTCCGCTGTCCGGGTGGGTGCGTGATGTGTAGCCTTGCTTCCCCGCGCGAAATTACATACGTACGAATAATGCACGGGTGCGCCGCGAGCGCGGTGAAACTACCGTGCGCCCCGTAATTTTTGTCCTCCTTTTTTTTTCTTCTTTTTATCCAATTTTACGTCGTCCCGAATGATACAACTGTTGCATCGTCTTACTGCTCTGCAGAATAATATTGTAATGATTCGAAGTCGAACGAGCAAGTACGTTCAACTCTGAGCAATCCGATCTTTGTACACCCGTACGCTCTTGAGCGCGCAGAGGTTTCTCAAAAAAACAAAAAACAAAAAGTCACCTCGACCGAGAGATCATGCATAATATATATAGCAGCCACTCCGCGCTTTCGCAACGGCCGGCAGAGAGCGAGCTACGGGCGCTTACAAAACCCCCGGCGTAACGCTCGCAATCCGATTTCGCGATTCCTCGATGTACTATTACGGCGAGCTCTCGTACTTACATCGGCCGCGTGTAGCAGTAAAAGTGCTCCGCGATTTCCATAACAATGATGACGTTAAGCATGCATACAGGTATACAGCAGACAGCGGGAGCAGGACGGTCGGTGAATCATCGGACGTTTGTTTCTAAGCGTCTGTTAACACTCCCCCGGCGCTGTAATTAATCGAGAGCTCGTATCTCATCGGCGCGCGCGCTCCATTGTTCCTCCCGCCCGTAGGAATTGTTTCTTCTTTTTTTTCTTTGTTCTTCTCTTGGATTTTACCCTTTTTCCTTCGTCTCTCTCTCTCTCTCTCTCTCTCTCTGAGGGAGTATATCATTTTATTCTTCTCGGAGCGAATACAAACGTGACTCACCGGGGTGAAGAACCTTTGGTATACATACCACCTCAATAACACACCGTATGGACGTAGGAGGCGAGATTTTGGTCATCATTAGGAGATTACGCAACTGCATCAACTTTTTCATAACGCGTCGTGCCCACGCGTCGGCCAATGGCAATCGCGGTTCAGGATCGCGATGCTCTCGTCGGAGCTGTAGCTTGGCGACTCGGCAGCCCAATTAGAAATGCCACCGAGCCGGAACTGTTTGGAAGGTATGGGTTATACCGGCCGGCCGCTGGCGCAACGTCTCCGCTCACTGATGCGAAACCAATGGAAGGGGAGTAGGGGACACGGGTTTGACAATACACTCACATAGAGTGGGGCATCGTGCGTAAGCATGTATAAGTAATACTTAAGTAAGTCTCGAAAGCTACTGGACGACTTGATCGGCGCTGCGGCAATGCAACTTCAAACTCGCGCGTCCAGAGGATGGACTGGAATCCGAGCGGAGAGCCAAGTTGTTGTACTTACATCTCTCTCTTCGTGGAAAAACGCTCTCGCGCGCGAGTTCGGCACTAATTGCTCCAACTCGTTCTCGCGCTTTGCCTATTTGCGCGACGTTAATGCGTCTTCCACCATACGAGTATGGATAATGGGTCGTAGTACCTATATATTGCGTAAAACTTTTCACTGACAAATTTGTGGTTAATTGACGAGAGCCGCCGCGTGCTCTTGTATCGCGTGCATTCCTCGACGATAATCGTACGATTTCCCAGCTTTGGTTTAAAAAAAAAAAAAATAATAATAATAATAATAATAGTCGCTCGAATGGCTTTTCCACGATCCTCTTGCATCATTGTAAGAATCTGCACGAGAGGCAGGCGGTGTACGCGTACAACGGTTATAGAAACAAAAAACGGAGAACACCGAAAGAGCATTAGCCCCGAAACAATCGTCGTCTCCCGTCGAGCGACAAGACAGGGGATAAGGTACTTGCTCACCTACAAGATAGCACGAGCAACGAATCATCGGGAGTCTGTTGTTTGAACTCGTTACAGCGAACATAATATAGCGTCAGCTAACTTGCCCAATAACTCGAAGGTGTTTGGAATCTGTGAACTCACCAGTGTCCCATGCAAGGAACTTTTAACCACCATCCCCATACCGAGGAGTCTCTGGTAGGTATTTTTTTCTCTTTTTATGATTCCCATTTAAAGACTAAACGCAACTCATTAACCGATCCTCAAACTTTCATTGCGCAAAGTGCTGCCAAAGAGTTCTTCGGAAATCGCCACGAAGGATACTACTAAAAATGGCACACAGGCCGCAATTTAAAAAAGTACAAAAATACGCGTTTACAACTCTAGTGATGATGATGGGACGAAGGAAACCATGCACTCCCCATTAACGATTTCTTCTTCTCTGCGCGGTTCGACGAGAACTGCGGTGATCTGCGGTGACGAGCCCCAGAGAGAAGATAAATGCTGCCCGCAGCAGCCGCGGACGAATGGATGATAATAAGATAGGTATGATATCTACGTGTATAGATGCGCGCGTGCAATTTTGAAAGAGACGAGCCATGCTTGGCTTCCGCGCGGCCAGTGCCGCTGATGCTGTCATTATTTACGATTGAGAAATTCTTTAATAGCGTTTCTGTTGCGGCGAATCACTGTTATTTTGCCTCTCCATTTAGTTGCAGGTATACGTATATATAGTTATATTAGGTGCTTTCTCGCGAATCATCCGTACGTCGTCGCCGCGTTCTTTTGCCAGCTCCATGCTTTCGTTTGGCGAACGAGAAATTTACTACTATGGATCGTTGAAGTGCGTGGATAACAAACGTAAACGCCATGTACAACAACAGATTATTGTCCCTTTTATTATCATACAATCGTTTATAGTTAGTTGACGCAGCGCCGTAATTCATGTCGTTATTCACGTTCAGCGCGAAATAAGTACATCATAATATCAATTCATAAGACATAATTAACACTCTTTCGTCGGACGATCGTATTACGGTCGAAAGTGGGATTCGACAGAAGTGCCCATCGTCGCAGAACGTTTTGCACCTTATTTTCATTTATTGCGTTAAAAAAGTTATTATGCTATCCGACAATCTTCAATTGTCGGCCGTCTGCTATGATTCATTCGCTTTTATCACAAGCATGGACATGGTTTCATACGCACGATCAGTATACGATATTTTTTCTCTGCATTACGTTAAAGTATACAAAAGATTTTCACCGTGTCGCAATGATGAAGCTGACGTACGCAGAATAGTGTTAAAAAAAACAGAGTGCCCGGTGTACGAATAAGTACCGGCAAAACGGTCTCATCGTAGATTTATGTACAATAAGTCGTCGTGTTTCGAGCGAGTATACAAAATATTTGTTTTTGAAAATTCGTAAAAAACTCAATTCTTGCGTATCAGTTGCACAAATTTGAACATTCGAAGATGCGAAAATAATAATTGTTGTTGGATCTTATTAAGATAATACAAGCATTATCAATTTTCGTGTCGCATTAAAAATGACCTGTATGCAATAGCTTCCAGAAAAACGTAATGAAAATATTTACACGTTGAAACTTTTCAATTGAAAATCACCCATCCTCCAGAAGCCCGCTACATATTTGACAATCGTATGCGTTTGATTTTTTGAACAATCTAAAAATCTTGTTTTCAAAGTTAAACAATAATGGCACTGAAATTTCGTTCCTCTGTTTGCACAAAATCATAAATCGTCGAGTTCGATTAGAGAGCGTCTCATCGTGCCATTCAACAAATCGAGCAAAAAAAAAAATCGCACAAAGATCGGAGTATCTTACGGAATATCGTTTAAATCGAAAACAACAAGCTTATGTAGGTACAAAAATAGAAAAACAAGTCCACGCGATGTATATGTGTAGCATACGAGAAGCGTGAATTTTCACGAACGGTATACAAGTTATTCGATAGTAGTTCCTCGAGCAAAACACATAATCGTTGATAGTAACATTGGGCGCTCCGCTGGCATTGTTTCGTACAGGTCGTACAATCGTGGGTCCAACGTAAGTATACGCGCTCTCGTATGCACAAAGCACCCGCGGCATCGAAAATCGCTCCCTCCGGCGCATGGCGTTAAATGGCGTTAGATGGTGCGCGGAGGG